>BMAV01014969.1:0-48935 GCA_019973955.1 Trichonephila inaurata madagascariensis
CAAAAATGATGCAAACTGGCTGTATTTCTAATTCTTTAAATAATTAGTTTAATAAATTAACTTTTATTAATTATAATTAAATTATTGTATATTATGATCCAAAATAATCATGTATGTAAAATTTCAGCTCAATTGAGTTCTTTAAAATGTATTTTATTAACGATTGAGAATTCCAACAAGATAAATAAATAAATTTATAGAGAGTGTGACCTAATAGTAGAAATTAAAAAAAAAAAGACCAAATTTCGGTGGTAATTTTTTTTTTTAAAGTTGTTATGAAGTTCTTGACGATGATTTCCCGGATATTCGAGAGTCTACTGTATACAACATAGATAAATCTAAGCTGCATCGATGAAAAATTGAGTGTTTGTTAACGTCGTGCTGTAAAATAACACAAAGGCTATTGGTGACGAACCCCGGTCAAGTGACGAGGACACACCTGAGCTGGCTCCCCTTTTATAATCTACCACTTGCGGGCTTTGAGCCATGACAGATTTAACGTGCATCAGCTCCCCTGCAAGGCGGGCTCTCAGGGACACTGGGTCAAGGGATTGCAATACTGGGATACCGAATACCGGTATTTTGATCCATTTGTACAGATTTGTAATACCGGTATTCACAAGTTTTAATACCGGTTTTTCGGTATTTAAAACACAGCATATTTTAAAATTTGATTCAAAAACACGTTGGAACAGCTTACTCTAATGATGGAACGGTTTTGAAACAAAAAAACCCAATAAAAAAGCAATGACCACTAAAAACCTGAAAATTTAAATTTTTTTCCTATAGTGAATTCGACTTAAATTCTTAGAGCTGATCGCTCTTTTCCCAATAAAACTTGCTGTTGAGGCATTATATATCGGGTATTTTTTATTAACGCTATGTGCCAAAAAAATTTCATGTTGCAGTCACTGAAATAACAGCAAAATCACTATCTGAAAATTATATATTACGTTAAAAGTGCCAGAGAAGAATGGAACACTGAAATGGAAAATGTCTTACGGTTTTCAAAATTTTAATGATTTTAAAAAAAAAAAAAAAAAAAAAAAGACTAACCAATTCAAATTTCTTAAAATTGTTTACCCAAAAAAATCCCCATTCAAAAAAAATTCGGTACAATTATCGAAAAATGTGACACTAATGTCGATATGAAAAAAATTTCTCTTGAACAAAAATTTTAATTAGCGATCAAAAAATTCAACAAACCAAAATACAATACAGAAACTAGCTATATCTAAAACCCCATCTGACGAGAAATAGATTTATTTGAAGATGAAGGATTTAGAGGTAAATAGTACTTGGAAAAAGTATATCACGCATTGCTAACAGTACCAACTAGCGTAGATGCTGAAAGAGGGTTTTCGACAGCTGGTAATTTTTGCACAAAATTACGTTCCAGGCTTAATAGCAGTGCTATTGATGCATTATTTTTTTTAAAAATCAAATTTAAAAATTTGTATAGTAAACTGAATAGTGATATTTCCTTTTTTTTTGATTCATAGACTGTTTAAAATTTTATAAGAAACAAATTATTTTTTGTTTATTTACACCTCTAATAAAACTGGAAAATATAAAACAGAAATACACATGTGTTTTCTTTCTTTTTCTAAAATTTCTACTATCGGTATTAAAACCGGTATCCGCGGGTATTGAGAACTAAAAAATACCGAATACCCCAGTATTGAGCTTTTGGTCCGATATTGCAATCCCTAACTGGGGTTCAAACTCTTGACACAAGTCCGTGACCATGACCAAGACCATTTTGCTACCACGGTCACTAAAATAAGTCTGGAAATACGAGTTTACTCAAATCTTAGTTATACATAATCATCAATTAGGGTTTTTTAAAAGCAATTTAATTAAAGTTTCCCCAAAACACACACACACACACACACACACACACACACACACACACACACACACACACACACACACACACACACACACACACACACACACACACACACACACACACACACACACACACACACACACACACACACACACACACACACACACACACACACACACACACACACACACACACACACACATACACACACACACACACACACACACGACATGATTTTTGGAGTCAGAAACAGACATAGCTTTAAAAAAGGTCTTTATTCTAGAATGAGTACATCTTTTCTGACGCAAGATGTAGAGAGAAAAAGAACGCCACCGAAATTCTTAAGTGGGTTAAACACTTAAAACACCGATCGCGGCGTTCATGAGTGCTCTTGAAAGTTAATGCTGACATATAGGGCTATTAAATATAACGATCTGGAATTAGATATGTTTATTGGCTAGGCCATATGTTCGGAAGAAATAAATGGGTGATTAGTTTGATACTTGACAAGGTGAGGAGAAAATAAAAGTGAAGTGCTAGATAGGGAATTTAATTTTTAATCTAATTTAATTATCCTTACATATATATATAGTGTATTTATCTCTTACGACCCCATAACCTCACCTATTGGGAATCGAATTCCGCAAAACCCACTCTTAACGAAATTCTACTCAACAAAAGAACAATGTTTGCCAACTTTTAAGTCTGCTGGGCCTTAGTAGCTGAAAAACAACCCACGTCACTTGACCATGGTTCAAAACTACGTGGTCCGTCACCAAAAGCCCTCGTGTAGCTGAACAGTGCGACGTTAATATTCACTCACTGACTCTGCAAAATCTATTCTTAGATATAGTCACATCAAAAGATGTCACCAAATGCAGTTATTATTTTCTAAACATGAGAGGGAACGGTGTCTTAAGATTGGCTGCATATCACCGCACATTTGGCGGCTTCGCACATACACTCACAAACTTTTCCTTAAATAAGGAGGTTTCAGAAAAAATTCACTCAAAATAAATTAGAAAATTTTTCATGCAAAACTTTAGAATGAAACAAAAACTTTTTTTCAACTCATTTAACGCTGAAGGGAAGAAGCATCTCATATTTCGCAATATTTTACTGTTATAAAGAAATTATAAATGTAAAGATTTTTGTGAATCGCTATGATGAGAAAAAATGTGAAAATTTCGGTATTCGTGTATTAGATCTGGGGTGTCCAACACGCGGGCCGCATGTGGCCCGCCAGTACGTAAGCTGCGGCCCACCCATTGTTTTTAAAGATTCTTTCACTCTCACCCTGTTCTTGTTTTAAAATAAACCCTTTTTGATAACAGAAATGTCCTTTGGATTAAAATAGATTTATATTTTATCAAACAGTTACATTTAATTTTACTATAATAAATTACTTTTTTAATACATTCTGAATGGTATTATGCATATCCTTTACTATAGATGGTACATGATTCTCTGTGTGTGCGACTTTCATTTTCTCCTACTCCTTTTCTGTTTGGAGCGCCCAAAAGCAAGAGGCAGTCAGAGATGTTTTTTAATTTAAAAAAAAATATTCAGGACGGTTAAGATAAAGGGCAATGTATACTTAATCTGTTTGCGAATGACAACACTATCAAATTTCAACAATGAGTAACGAAAGATCAATTCAAAAGGAACACACCGTAATTTTCAAGAAAACGGCATTTGTAATATTTTTAACATTATTTGATCATTGCATTATTATGTTATATAAACATTTCTTCTTATCTATGTCTGTATACATGAAAAATAACGAAAAGAATAATAATCATTCTGTTTTTTAAATCTTCACTCCAATAAATGTTTTTTTTCCAAATCTGATATAAAGGTATATGTTTTTATGTGCGGCCCGCGAGATTATACTGTTTTTCCGAAGTGGCCCGCAAGGTCATTTGGGTTGGATACCTCTGTATTAGATCGTCGACCAATAGCGTCAAATAAAGAAACGTCCCCCAAACCACGATAAGTAGCCAATAGTGGTAACCGTTCCCATGCATGTTGGAATACGGTAATAATAATGATGCCAGTATTTGGCGACACTTTTTGAATGGGCTCAATCCCTGTGACGTCATAGTCACATGATAATGATAATCACGTGTTTTTAGCAAATCTGTTCAAAAACTCATGCGATGTCATAGTCACACGATAAAAGCAATCATGTGTTTCTAGCTAATCAGTTCATTCGCTTCGTTGTTGCCAACTTTTGAACTTTCAGAAACTTTCTCATAAAATGCAGAAATTTGTCAACAACAATAACACACAAAGGTAGACAAAATGCATTTGATTTAAAAGTACATGCATAAAAGAAGATTTTTTTTAAATTTAAAAACTTTTTGAAGAGATATTTTTTTTAATAACCTTTAAACATAATTACCCAATTATGAAATTTGAAATTTTATCTAAGTTTTACAAAAAGAACAAGTACAATTAGTCTGATGTCTGCTTTGAACTCAATGGAGAACACGCGTTTGTCTTTATCATGTGACTGCAATGAATTGAGCCCATTGGCAACATCTTCTGATTTGGGGTAATTAGTCGATGGTATAATACGTAAGCACTAGTTTTTCGTAAACCTTTACATGTATAAAAGTACTAAGTCGTCTAAGGAAATACGAAAATTATTTATCGTACATTGTTTGAGCTCTCTCTTTATTATCTATAAGTAGTTGAACCATTTTTCCCTTTTAGATTTGGATTAATAGGTTAAACTACGGATTTTCCCTGAAAATAAATCAACAGTTGCCATTTTTTTGCACGTCACATAAAGTTTGCGATGAGAAATTGCATTGAAATTAAAAATCGAAGAAAAGCATTAATGCTAAAGCCATTATATAATGTTTAAGTCTTGTAATTAAGATTTAGGTTTTACAAAAACTTAATTTATGTCAAAAATATAAACTTCAATTAACTGCGCAAGATGTTTTTCTCCGTAAAAACTACTAATTTTCGTTCTGGCAGGAAATCGTTTATCAAAAACTCCAATATGAATTTGACAATCCAGCGATGAAATTCTTTTTTGCATTATGTACTCTAATTTTATAACAAAATAATCCATTTAGCCGGTAAAAAAGAAAGAAAATGTACTTCACGAGATGAAAAACAACATGGCTTCCACAAAAAAAGCTTAATTTATCACTTATAAAACTTCAAAAGGAAAAAAAATGACAGAAAAGCAATTTGTCGCAGTAGCTTCAATTAAATCCTGTTGAGGAAATTCTAGAGGGAACAAAAAAGAACGCCATATTGAAAATCATTAAAGCCCTTGTATAACAGCCGCATATTGAAATTAGTGTCAATTTTAAACTAACGAACTCCGTCCTTCTTTCTTTGTGTCCTTTTTTTTAGTAAATTGATTTACTGAGATCGTTTGTCAAAGCTATTGTAACATTTATATCACCGTAAGGGAGGGGGTTATGTGAAAAATGGTTCTTTTAAAAGCGTTCCATTTCGAGGTTGATAATTACACGCGCTGTTGAATATCGTTCTTATAAACTGCTTTTAATAGATCGTTAGATTGAAAAAAAAAAAGAACCAAACATAAGCATTGTATTAGTGGTTTTACAATGAAAAATGACAAGCAAAGAATTTTTGTTTGTTTGTTTTTCCTCCCGAGTTTCGGGGAAAAAGCAATTTAAAGTCGAAGGTAATGGTAAACATTCATAATATCCAAATATTTAGCAATTTTTGGAAACCGCATTGTTTTTTTTAATATTTTAAAGTATTGTTATATATACGTAGCAGGATTCAAAAGTTCCCGGATTGAGTCTATAACTTACAAAATATTACCAATTAAGCTTCTACATCCTCTTTCGAAATGCGCCCTTTTAGTACCAACACACTTTTGCCTTGGCTTGTAAAGGGCATCGAAATATTTCTGAAATCCATTTTCAGCCATGCCCTATAATTCAGTCTGGATGCTCTTTTAACTTCATCTGCAGATTGGTCTTCGTTTAAGATTGTTTTCGGCAAAAATACGAGAGCCTGAACTAAACGTGGAGCACATTTTCAGACCGAAAAACACCTCAATTTTCATGACTACTTGCAATAATATAATTCATACATCTGTTAACACAATATAGTGTTTCTAAAATTTCAAAATATTACGTGAATATTATTTTTTTTTATTTTAACACACGAAAGGACAGCTCATTTAACATTACGGTATAGGAGAAAAAACTCAAAACACATTTTATACTAGAAAAAATGGCTCAACTTGGTCAAAAATGTGAAACATGATAAAATATGTTGTTCTCTAAGGGATAGTAAAGCCAGAATATAATATTAATTCTTCATTTCTTTTATATCTTAAAAAATGTACCTAATTCGAGTCCTATTTTTTAACATTAACCGAAGACAGCCTTAACATGCGGGGAACGACATGTTGACACACCCTATGCATGTTAAGATTCTTAGTCAGTATTCAGTGACATGTGGCCGAGGATATCCCAAATGATTATGCTATTGTTTGAAGTCTGCTCTTACATACTACTATTGGCGTAGCTATCTCTGAGGGGGCCCTGTATCAAATTCTTTTGGGGCCATTTTCCAGATATGGAAGCCTTGTTAGTGGACTGTAGTTACACATGTTGGGGCCCCTGTAGTTTGGGGGTCCCTATCATTGATACGGCTGATATTATTGATACAGCGGTAGCTACGCCCCTGTGTACCACCACAGAAACCATTTCGATGTTTTCAGCGGTGCGGGAAGTCTGTGGAAGTCCAGAGCGTTTGTCGTCTTCGACACTTTCCCTTCCTTCTCTGAAACGGTGATGCCACTTAAAAGTTTGTGTTCGCGGGAATGTATCACAGCCTTACATATGTTTCAAAATTTTGTAAGTCTCCGTCTCTTTGGTGTTCCCAAGCGGACACAAAATTTAATATTCATTATATGCTCAACAAACGCAATTTCTTCAATCTCCGACAACTAAATGCATCAGCTTACGAAGCCGTGGCGGGTCACCGACCACGTGATTCGGAACAAAATTTTAGAAAAGGGGAAGAATGCAGTAACACAGAAATATTATCGTAGTCACTCTACAGCAAAATTTCCCCGTTGTAGGCTCAATCCGGGAACTTTTGAATCCTACCTCGTATTTAGAAAATGAAGGAATGACTATCCAGAATGTTCTTAAAATATTCGCAAAGCCAATGTTCTTTAGAATTTTAATTAGTACAGTAAAGACCGGAAAACTCAGCTCTCGATGAACTGATAATCTGGAAAACTCTGCCACACCCCTACATTTCGGAAAAACTTCCCGTGCCGACCGGAAAATGCTGGAGAATGACGAAGACACCGTACAAACTCTTAAAATATCTCATAGTGAGGGACTAAAGGCTGTCGAAACCGTCCATCAGTACTTTGAAAAACAGGATACGTTGATAATGGATCACTTCATGGTCTTCGTGATGAAGCAACAAAACGCAGAGTGTAGTACCGAAGACAACAGAATATTATACATTTCTTTAAAAAAAAAGCAGTCAGTTTTTGTTAAGTCAACTACTTAATTTTTAATATAGATAGCTTTATGCCTTCATAAAGTATTTTTTGAGGTGTGTCTGATCAGGTAAATTACTGATGCTCTGAATTAATTAATTTTCATTTGTATGTAGTAAATGTTCTATCTTCATAAAGAATGGGAGACTGATAAGGTAAATTATTGTATGTTGTGCATTCGTTATTTATTTCCTTTTCTTGTAATAAATGCTCTGTCTACATAAAGTACATACTTTGCTTTTGTGTAAAGGTATTTGGGCAGTTTATTTTCTGTTGTATTTTCAAGCAAGCAATACATACAAGCGCAGTACAATATTTTCCAAGGAATCACTCGCATTTATTCTTTTTAATTCCATTCTCTATAACCCGACATTTTCGTGAACTCAGCCACCCTTCGGTCCACATTAAGCCGAGTTTTCGGTACACTACTGTACTCATAATTAAAAAGTATATGCAGGGACGTCTTAAGACTTCTTGAGGTCCTGAGTCCCTTTCGTAAATATAGGCCCTAGGCCCCTTCGCAAAAGAAGACCCCACCTATGACCAGTAGCGTAACGGAGAACATTTGGGCCCCCTTGCAAAGTCAGATTTTGGGTCCGCAAGTACGATTTTACAAAGGGTAGGCACTTGGCAGCAGCCAATCTTTGGGCCCCCTTGTGATGCTGGGGTTGCGAGGGTGTACGTTACGGCACTGCCTATGACCCTTAAAAGTAGACAGTACATAGTATACGTTAGCAAATACTCGTACAAACAATAACCCGAAACAAATAAATGTGTATGACTTACTTACCTAACCAATTCGACTGACTGCTGCCTTTTGACTGAATGAGTAATGATGGTGTATGGTGGTAGCCCTAGGCCTATACATGGGTGACGGTTACCACATGCAGCCAATTGGCATATCATCCGAGAACCGGAAATAACACTTGGGAATAGAAATTATTCGAATCATGATCTTATTAAAGTTGATTCGAGAAAGAGACGAGTCCCCCATTGTAACCGAAGTCCTGGGCTCGGGCCCTGTTGGCCCATGCCTTAAGACGTCCCTGAGTATATGATCATGTTTTTAACTATGCTCACCTTTCAAAATATGTAAGCGTGAATAATAAAGGAATTAAAAAATAATACTAAATTATTGATTTTTTAACATATTTTTCTCCTTTACTTAACACATTTAAAGTGATTATAGAATAGTCATTCTACGCTTCCCCCAGAGTTGAAGTGATTCCCCGGAAAATTTTAAGAAATTATTTATTTCGCTTAGAGAATAACATGTAAAATATTTACGTTTAAAAAGTTCTTTACGCGTATATTCTTAAAATAGAAATACGAAGTTTAACAGAAACAGTGTTAGAATGAAGGTAAATCGAATGCAGGGCAAAATATCGATATTTTAAGCAGAAATGAATAAGTCACTGAATGAATTTGAGAAAATAAAATAAGAAAAAAAATATGTTAGTTTGTTGCTTTTCTAACAAAGAATGTATTTGCTTTTCTATTTGTTTTTAAAATTGTATATTCAATTTGGTAGAACTATATAGTGAATTTTATTATTTTTTGTGTTAACGTCTTCAATGATTGCTTATGAATACAATACCGTTAATATTCTTAAGCAAAGGAAACACGTATTTTAGGAAGGCATAAAGCTCATTTACTACTTGAAAATAAAATTTAAGGAATACATGGTATACAGTAATTTACCTGATTAGATATACCTCAGAAAAATAGTTTGCGAAAGCATAAGGCTGTAAAATGAAAATTAAGTTACAGACATTGCAAAAACGGGCTACTTTTTTGTGTGAAGAAATGGGTAATGTGTGTCCTGCTGTCTTCCGTACTGTGTGTTTCTGCTTCATCACGAAGACGACGAAGGAACAGTAAGGCCATTACCGATACACCTTGCTGTTCGAACTACTGAAGGGCAGCTTCGACAGCCTTTGGTCCTTCATTATGGGATATTTTAGGAGTTTGTATGGTGTCCGTAGCGAAACCGTATTCCTCATTTTCCGGTGTTTTTCCATTAATTGTGACAGCAGCCATAACTTCTTCATCAAACGCTCTGCAAGGGTGTGACCGAGTTATCCGGACTACCGGGTTATCGAATGCCAAGTTTTCGGGACTCTACTACATCAAATTTCTTAAAAGTTTTTCTTAGAAAAGATTAGACAACGAAATCTAAAATAATTAAGAAGACAGTGTGTGCAAAATCTCTTAAAGAATTTCCTTTTAGATATCTTAAGATTAAAGTACAGGGTTATCAGAAATGAATGATTCGATTACACAAAATTTAATAATTCCTAGATGAATAAACAGAAAATGATCATTAATACGTAACTGTAAAGATAAAATACACTGCTGGCCACCGTAAATGCAACACCCTGAAGGAAGCATGCAAATAACATGAAATTTACGACATGCATTAGCGGAGGTGAGATATGCAAATGAATAGAATTTCAGCGCAGAAACACATCACGCGCGCCTGTAGCGCCACCTCAAAGCGCTATTTAAGGCTTGGAGATTTCGACGATTTCAAGTTCGGCAATTGTGTTTTTCTTGTGGCTTTTTCAAAAAAATGATCAGTTATGTCTCGTAGAAAACAGTGATCAGCTTTTGATCAAGTATCCGAGTTCGACAGAGGAAGGATAGTGACCTACCGAGATTGTGGATTATCAGGGAAATCGGTAGTCGTGTTGGACGAAACCAAACAACTGTAATGCGGATATGTGACCGTTGGATGCAGAAGGGTACGACGGACCGACGTGGTCGATCGCATCCACCTCAGTCACCGCTTCACGTGAGGACAGGCAAATTGTGCGCTAGCGGTGACGGATCGCCCAGTCCCTCACGAACCATAGCACAGCACATTGAGTCTGTAACGCATCATTCAGTGTCTGCGCGTACCATTCGAAGCTGTTTACAGCAGAGTGGTCTGTCTGCAAGACGTCCATTGCTTGGTCTACTCTTGACGCAGAACCACAGACGTCTCCGCCGCCAATGGTGCGATGAAAGAAGAATGTGGGTGGCAGAATGGAATGAAGTTGTCTTTACTGACGAGTCACGCATCTGTCTGCAACACCACGATGGTCGGATTTGAGTCTGGAGACACCGTGGAGAGAGGATGCTGAACAGCTGCGTTATGCACAGCCACACTGGCCCTGCATCGGGTATTATGGTATGGGGTGGTATTGGATATCACTTTCGTACTCCTCTAGTACGCATTGCTGGTACTTTAAACACTCAGTACTACATCTCCGAGGTGTTGGAGCCAGTTGTCCTTCCTTACCTTCAGGGCTTGGCCACAACCATATTTCAGCAGGATAATGCACGACTACGCGCGGTATGCATTGTCTAAAGATTCTTCGTCAATCACCAGATTGAATTGCTTTCCTGGCCGGCTCGCTCTCCGGATCTTTCGCCGATAGAAAACATGTGGTCCATGGTTGATTAACGATTGACCCAGATTACACCCCCAGCTGCCACACCAGACCCAACTTTGGCGACGTGTGGAAGCTGCTTGTCTACTGTCCCCCAAAGAACACATCAAAGTGTTTTTTGAATCAATGCCGAGGCATGTGGCGCGGTGATCTCAAACAATGGCGGCTACTCTGGCTACTGATTCTGGCAGGAACTCCACAGAAGTCTATAAATTTAATCATTTGATACTTGGTCAACATGTTATCTACAAAATAAATCTTGTTGTTCTATCTTTTGTCTTTCTTGGTGTTGCATTTATGGTGGCCAGCACCGTATTTGTGGAAATGGTGTCGCAGCGAGGAAAGGCATTTTATGTGTTCTCGTTTGCAAAAAGTCTGTCGGTAGTCACAATCAGCGTGAATTTCGGAGAAAGTACCATATAAATGCACCTAAGTTTAAGAGTTAAAGAAGATGGCATAAACAGTTTCAGGAAACTGGATGCCTGTGTAAAGGTAAAAGTCCAGGGTGACCAGGTTCGCAATGATATAATACGGGTGAATAAGGGAAGTTGCATTGAACACAATTGGGAAAAAAAATTTTACTTTACGTCAAGAAACATTACATATGAAAAAAATTTCATATTTTATCTTTACACAATGACATCTTAATTATCAGTTTCTGTTTGTTCATCGGGGAATTATTAAGTTTTGTAATCGGGCCATTTATTTCTGATAATTGGGGAAATGTGGAATTGGAGAAATTATGTCATTCTTACTAAGAATGACATAATTTCAGTTTTTGTCACAATTTGGTCAAAAACTGGGTATCTGAAATTTATTGAAGCGACGGTATATCCATAAAAGTTAGATACATTCAATCAATTTGCTTTCAGTTCTTTACTTTCCTCTTATAATCCAAAAATGGTTAAGGTATCCGACTATAATCGGAACCGTGAATTTAAAAAAGCGCATAAATGGATAATTTTCATGATATTTAGTGTCTCTTAGATTAGAATACATGTATAAAATTGTTTTAAGGACATTTTCACACAAAAAAATTATTTCAATATAATATTTCGGCAAAAAATTAACTTGGAAAAACCCTTTTTTTTCAAAATGTTCCCCTTTTTGTGAAAAATGCTTCTATTAAAAAAAATATTTTGCCTGTATATCTCAGACCTCTTACAGGGGCCAACTATGAGTTTTAAAAAATTCACATTATTTTCGGTTACAACCCATTGAAATATATATATATATATATATATATATATATATATATATAATTATCGGTTTTTTTCTTAAACATTCTCCCTCTGTTTTTAACGGTCCCCACTTCTAAGTTATATATTATAAAAATTCTCTAGTTGAGCCTCTGTGCAAAAGGGCTGAGCTATATACATGCAAAAAATTATAATAGAATCATTTTTCCAAAAGGGGGAAAAAATTTTTAAAAAAGGGTTATTAAAAATTTTTTCCAAAATTTAAAATTTTAAAAGATTTTTTTTTTAAAAATTTTCCCAAAACAATTTTATACGTTTTTAAACTAAAAATGACACTAAATATCATAAAAATTTTCCATTTTCTCTTTTAAAATCCCGATTCGAACGTAGTCGGATACCTTAAACCAAAAGGCTTTTAAGTTTATCATTAAAAAAAGTTAATAGCCCATTTTTATATTGAGCTGAAAAGAAATTGTGGAAAAAAAAAAGATCGTGTTGTTTTATTTGTTCTCACATATTTTACACACTGAATATTTTATTTCTTGTATTCTCATATATAGCCAATGCATTGATAAATTTCATTTGTTTGCATTTTAAATAGTTGCATCATTTTTCTTTTTAAATCTTTTGTAAGGTGATATATGTGTGTGTTATGCAAAAATGACATATGTAGTCCAGGGTAAAAAATTTATTATTTATCCAAGCCAAACTGATCGAAGATAAAAATATCTTTTTTTAAAAAAAATTTTTTTTTTAAAAATTTTAAAAAATCCCCAAAATTTTGGGGTTTTTTTTTTTTTAAAAATAAATTTAAAATTTTTTTTTCCCCCTTTTTTTTTTTTAAAAAAAAATTTTTTTTGGGGGGCCTTTTTTTTTTTCCCCCTTTTTTAAATTTTTTTTTTTCTTTTTTTCCTTTTTTTTTTTTTTTTAAATAAAAAAGGGGTTTAATTTTTTTTAAAAATTTTTTTAAAACCCTTTTTTTTTATTTTTTTTTTTTTTTTTTAAACCCCAAAAAAATTCAAAAGGGGTTTTTGGGTTTTTTTAAAAAAAATTTTTTTTTTTTAAAAATTTTTTTTAAAAAACCCTTTTTTTTAAAAATTTTTGGCCCCCAAAAAAAAAAAATTTTGATTTTTTTTTTTTAAAAAAATTTTAATTAAAAAAAAATTTACGATTCTTAGAGTTTCTAAAACATTATATTTTTTTTTAAATTTTTGGGGGGCCCCTTCTTTTTTTTGGGCCAAAAATTTTTTTTAAAAAACCCAAAAAAAAAAAATTTTAAAAAAAAGGGGAAAAAAAAAAAATTTTTTAAGGGGGGGGGAAAGTTATGTTTGGAAAGATAGAAGTGTAATTTGACGGCCTATCAAAGATTACAGATTGCTAGCCATTACTACAAGGTGCATACTATTGCACGCGTGCCTAACAGTCTCTCTGAAAGTGATTGAACCTTAGCTTGATTCAAGGTAGGACTGATTATTTTATTTAGAATTTGAAATACCATTAAAATTTAAAGTACGGCGAATAATATAATTATTTAGGAAAATTATCCAAGGTTACGCGATCAGGTTTACCTACAGCTGCGTGTTTGGTTTTTTTCTCCCCTTAATACAAATTTATAATTTATTAGAAATTTAAAAAAAATTTTTTAATAAAGTCATATTAAGAATTCTAAAATGTCGATTCATTTCGAGAATCCCATCTAATTCACGCTGACAATTAAAAATATGGTCACCATAGGCGACTATATCACAATGTTTTGAGACTTCAGAACAATAAAATTAAACGGGGAAAATCACAATTTTTCTGATTTCAAATTCTTTAATGGAACATTAACTTCATTTTAATGAGAAAATGCATATTTAAGGAATATTTCTTAATAAATCTCGGTATAAATATTTAAATGTGTGTGTTTATACGCGTTATAATGTCACGAGTTTATATAGAAATTGGATTATTTTTGAGTTTGAAAAAGAAAGTCTTTTTTGAGTTTTATTTAATCCTTATGACTATAAACGAAGACTAAACTATCAAAAAATATTCAAAATAAGTTCGTAAAATTTTTATTTTCCCCCTTTAATATTTATTCCAGCACTATTATTAGCTTTCATGAAATCTTCACAGCTAAGCACAGTTTATAGTCTATCCTTACAAAGTCTACGTTTAAAATCTCTTAAAGCTATTTTACATTATATGCTATGTCTACATAATGTCATAAAACTACTTTAATATTTCTCTCATACATCACCTATGCTTCAAGGGAAGATAAATGACAAGTCTTGTAAATATTGTTTAACGTTACTTGGTCGTTTATTTAAAGTTCGCGATGAAAAGCAATTTTGGAAAGTCTTTCACGGAAGGAACATCAAGTTATTTTTCATGCTTCAATTTTTCAATATTTTCAATAGATAATACAGGGAAATTCGCTTAACGAAAGTGAAGGGACTGAGATATTTTTCGTGTTAAAAGATATTGCAAATAATATATATTTAACAAAATTAAGTTTATTAGAGTACATTTCATTTACATAAATATGCATGCATTTAATAAAAATCAATGGAACAAAAACATTCACAATGAAAATTGATTAAAAATTTAGCAATACCAAAATCTTTGCTGATTTCCGTTTTCGTGTTCTGTTTCGGATCAACAGCCTTAAGAAGCCACATCTTCATTTTAAGCGAAATAACAGTTTGCTTTCACTCAGAGATCTTTGCCATTGTGCTCGTAAAGATTCTTCTAAAATAGGGAGGAAAAACCCCGAACCAATGATTTTTACCCCACACTGCGATGTACTCGTCATCGAATTCAAACCCTGATGACAGATGAGATGTTTTTGTGTGGCGTTTGTAGGAGTGGAGGATAAAAGTAGCTTAAAACAAAACTAGTTCATGTCGCGGGCTATATATAATATATATATATATATATATATATATATTCCAAGGGTATTTCAAAGCCAAGTTAGTCTCCTTTCTATGAAATGTGTGAAACAACCCCTCTCCCTCATTTCACAACTCTCTTAAATCTCGCTTGCGTGGCTGGTGGTTTTCCGTATTATGTTCATTCCCAGAAGGGAAATCTTTTCGGGTTAAGAGACTTTTGTTTTGTGTTAAGAGCAAAAAAAATGTATGAAAATACATAGTTATTTGTAGGGATCGTTGCATTATTTAGTGTTAACCGATGTTTCGTCTTGAGCGTTTTCGCATTAAAGGTATTTTACTGTATTGGGAAGACACTAATCCATATGTTTTTGAGAGAAGCTCTGTTTTCCTTTAATTCAAATTTATATGGTTTTGAAAGGGGAATTTTTTTTAATGTTTTTTTTATATATATATTTTTTACAGATTCACTTTGCATGTAATATCCGAAATAAGACGTAACAGATCCTAACAGTATATTATTTTGTAAAATAGGGTCAGCCACAATAGTGAACTTTGGGATCTGTAGAACAGTGATTCCCAAACGGTGGTATTCTCAATCGCAAAAGGAACCCCGGGTTATCCCCGAAGGAGGTAACTCGCAGTTTAGCAAAAACATCATTATTCTCAACTGCGGATCGCGCCAAATCCACGGATTATTTCCGGGTTTAACCCCCCGGGTTTACTCGCCGATTTTGGGGGGAACTCGCGGATTTCGATGCGAATCTGTTTGAAAAAAGATGGATGGATTTATCGGAGCTTTTTTTTTGCGACTTTTTAAATTTTTTTTAAACTTGTTTTGAAGCTGCTGCCGACTTCTTTTCTAGGCTGGCTGCATTGAAATCCACCGTCAAATTATTCCATGTTTTTTTTTCTTTTTAAAAAACTGCGTTGGTAATTTTGCAGTTTATTATGCATTTATTTTTTTTCTAAAAGGGATTTAATGAAAATTTCCCATCTCCGGGAACTGAAAAGTTGTTTTTCGACATAGCAAAACAAAACAAGAGAAATACGTCAAAAAAAAGCGTGTTAAAACAGCTGATCGAATGTTTCGCGCCCAAGATACAACAAAAAATGTAAGAATATGTCCCGTGATTATCGGTTTCCAATCACAACGACGGGCATCGCCCACGCTTAACTCACGGATTGGGGTTAACCGTCAGTTCGAGAAAAAAAGAAAGGAAACAAAATTAGGCCTTCACGAAGGAGGTCGTTTTTCGCTTATCGGCATCGGAAATTCTCCCTTTTCTTCGTGCCACCCTTCGCTAACCTCTTTCGCGGTGCGTCCCCGACGAGTTGGCTTGTTTTTTAGCAACCCGTTTGGATTCGAGGGAAGTCATTTGGGCTGTACTAAACGTTCCTGTTTTTCTACACTTTACTGTGGCGATTGAGCACACAATTTCAAATTCCTTTTCCCCCTTTGATTACGACCGGGAACGGACTAACGGACATTCTTTGAATGGAAAAAAAACCCCCTTTAACAGGGAAGCTGCCACTTCCAATGACCAAGTACAAAATGCAAAAATACCTCCTGGGGCCCCCAGTGTACGACCGCCCGGGGGAATTCATCACCGACAATGCTGCGGAAATTTAAAGGCTACTTAAACTCCGAGGGGCCTGCACCCGGCGCCCCAAAATCGCCATTTTTTTCCATTTTACCCGAGAGGAGGCAGCCATTTCCCAAAAAGTGAACCCCGAAAGCATTTACAAAAAAATAATTTCCCGTTGGGGGACTCTCTAGATGTCCTTTTTAGTACCCCGCCAAACCAGGGGGAAAAGGAAAAAAATAGTTGCTAGGGTCCTTCAAAGAAAAAAAAAATCCGCTGCTTCTACGGAAAATAATACTTTGGAACAATCCCAAGTAATGCACCCAAATCACAGGTAAAGGGGGAAAACCCGAAAAAGGGGGGACTGTTGACGAGGATGGTTTAGATCGCCACCGAAGAAAAAACCCCCGTTTAGTAACCCTTTTTCTTTTTTCCCCTGCCGCCATCTTAACGTTTTCAAATCCCTTTCGCCACATCACCCCCCTTCCATAATCCTAGCAAATTTGCCGGGGGAAAGGTGGAGGAAAATTGTTTTGATACCGAGCAAACAGCTACCCCGTCGCTCCTAGGGTTAAAGCCCCGCCATTCTTTACCCAGCCAAACCCGGTTTGGGAGCCCCTTAGGGTTTTTTGCTCATACCCTTTTCCCCCACCTTAAAAAGAAAAATTATCAGGGCTTTTCCCGAGAATTACTGTTCAAAGCGAGGAGGAATATAGAAAGCTTGCCACATATTTCAGGCACGAACAAATCGCATTCAAGTCTTTCATGTTAAAATCGGAAAGACCATAAAACATTTTGAGAGGACTTCCCACTTCCACCGAACTCGAAGCTTTTAAAAAAAGAAATTGATTTGGGGAGGGTTTTCCCAAAATTAAAAATTTATCGTTTAACCAAATTTCCCAAAAAGCAAACCCCCCAATGCCACTGATTTACATTAAATTAATTAATGATCTAAATGTCCCCGACTAAATTTACAATTACGTAGATATGTTCGGTACCCCGTGTTTTGGGAACCGTATGATGGATCCGTAATAGACCCCCAAAAACCAGTGTTGGCGTTGTCGGGGGATTCTTCCAAAATTGGGAAGTCTGTCATTCCAATGAAGTCCCTTGAAATGTGCAGGCCCCCATCAAGCAAAAGATTGTACTTTGCAGTTTGAGGACCCCTTCAAATGCCCCAAATTGGGGTGGGGGCACGCAGCTAATTGGAGGCAATGTCCGCTTTTTCCCAAAAAAGAAAAAGGCTCCAAACCACCAAAAAAAAGGGTGGTAATATTAAAAAAAAAACCCAAAACCTTCTAACAAAAAAACTAATCAAAGTATTCAAATACTTCCCCGGAGGTGACGCCCTCGCCCAAAAATTTGAAAAAAAATTTCAACTTCGATCCCCCTCATATTTACCGTACCACAGCCCCAAAAACTCCCTTTTACCCCCAAAGTTGTCCCCGGGAAAAATTTCCCCGGCAAACCACCCAAAGGAAAAAAAATAAAAATAATAATGATAAAAAATTTTTCGGCTCTCTTCTGTTTTTGTTTTGGCCTTTTCCCAATGATGCGGGAAAGTAGCCCAAAAATTTACTAGAAAAAGATTTCGGCAATCTCCCCACCCCAAAAAAACCTAAATGATGCTAACGAGAAAGCCTGCGAAATTTTTTTGGAAGCGAGTGCAATAGTACAAGGGCGCAATTACGCCCCAATGCTCACAGCAACATTCAATTCCAACGTGCAATCTTTTGTCGATTTGTTTCGGGGAATGCGAACGGACTTCGACCCAAAAATTTTCCGAAGTCCGCGATTTTATCAGAACAGAACCCGGGATCTGTTGTTAGTTCAAGAAACGAAACTAAAACCCCGGTCTGGGATCCACTTTTTTGGAATTATCTTTCTTCAAAAAGACGACAGAAATAATTTTCCACGTACTCGATTAGATGCAGGTACTGCTATTTACTGAAAAAATAATTACGATCATAACAAATTTTCCCATTACCGACTTTGCGGTATATAGATGAAAACCAAACCGAAATTAAATTTAAAAATTTTTCCCCTATCCAAATTTTTGTTTCGGTGTCGTCGAAACACCCGGAAAATAATAAAAAAAATTTCCTCTGAAAAAAGATTTTCTCAAAATTTTAATTCTGGCCAAAATATTATCATTGCTGGAGACTTAAATGCCGCGCATCGTGCGGGGAAAGTAATGCTAGATAAAAATGCATTTGGCTATGCTTTTTCCGCAAAATTGTTAATAAAAAAACCGAATGTGAGGATTGTAGCACCCACCCCCCTACAAAATATAAACCCTTTTGGGCTCTAGCCCGGGGAAAAGAGATTCTATTATTGATCTAGCAGTTCTTAAAAATATCACCTTCAATCATGATATTAGAGTTAAAAGATGATCTTGAATCAGACCCCATCTACCGGTTTTTTCCCCTTCTATATACTGGCTCTGCTCTGATAAAAATTTCCCGGGATCAACCTCCCCTTGGGGAGAACTTCAAATTTTTTTTAAATAACAAACCCCCCCCCCTCCCTCCTTCCTCAAGCAATGACGACCTCGAAATTGCAATTAAAAAACGGAGAAATACCCCTCTGAAGCTCTTATGGGAAGCTTCAAAACCAAAATTTAAACAACCCCCTTTAAAAAACTCCCCCCGGGAAATTTAAAAACCCAAAATTTCCCTACAAAAAAATCGTGTTTGGGAAAATTTTGGCAACGTACAAAAATCCTGCAGTGGGGAAATCGGGAATTCCGAACACTCAGTCGTGAGGTTGAAAGACATTAGACACTTTTCCCAATCTCGTTGGGAATCTCACTTGCGGCATTTACGCCGGGGCGGGGGCACTTTTTGGGGGAAAAAAACCTCCTATTAAAAAAAACCACCTCAAAACTTTCCCCCCTAAAGGGCGCACTTTGGCAGTGAGCAAATCACCCTCTGGAGAAGGCGGAAGTGATTGCCGACAGCCCCAAAAGCAGTTCGAACCCAACACTGAAGCTGAGAACGAACGTTTTTTACGGCTCATACAAAAAGGGAAAAATTTAAAAAAGATTCCTGGACGCTCCTCCCCGTTAGACCGGGAAAAAAACAACGCCAGGGAAGTACAGGAATATTTTAAAAAAGCAAGATCAATAAATCTCCTGGTTTGGGATTTAATTACAAACGCACCCTTAAAAAATCCCCCCCCTAAAATTTCCTTTTTTTTATTGTCATGCTGTTCAATCTATTAATGGAAAACCCGTCTTTTCCCCAAAGGGTTGGAAGACTGCCGGGGTGGGTCCCCATTCAAAACCCCAATTCTGATGAAACTAAACCCCTCAAAATTCCCGTCCAATTTCGCTACCCAGTAGCTTGGGGGCAAAGCATACAATTTGTTCTTTTGAATCGCCGGAACCCAGCACTGCATTGCCAGGAATATAAATTTTTCCCTGAACAGCTGGTTTTTGTTACACAGGTCCCAGTAACTCAGTTACAAAGAGTTACTGAGCTGATTCATCACGGCTTTCAAAAAAACCGGGCCCACGGGTATGTTTTTTTGTGGACATACCCAAAAAGCCTTTGACAAAATTTGGCATGATGGCTTGATATCAAGATGATGCGATTTGGGGTTTTTCAAAACAACTCATAAAAATTATAAAACCCCCTCCCTTTAAATCGGGAAATTTTGGGGGAAGGATTAAAAAAGTTTCTCCACCCCCCGTCCAATTCCCTTTGGGGGGGTACCCGGGGTTTTTTATTAGGGCCCAAGCTCTTTTTTTCATACATCAAAAATTCCCAAGGCTTTTAGGGGTCCACTTTAAAGTACGCGGGCGACCTGCCCTTTTACCCAAAAATTTATAACCGCAATATCATTGAGCGGCTTCAAAAATTTTGTCATTCGACCCCGAAACCCGGCAACGACTGAAAAAAAGGGTTAATGCATCTAAAAATGCATGCCTCCCCTTTACGGGAAAACGGTTCTTCGGAAACCTGCATGGTTTTATTTTTTTTCAGTCTGTCCCCCGGGTTACTGGGAAAATAAGTACCTAGGTTTTTAAAACCCTTTATACCCAAAAATTTAAAATTTGCTAAACACATCCGTTCTGCCCACCAAAAAGGGGGCTGGGAAAGAGAAAAATTCTAAATCGCTTGATTTCTCCCAAAAAGCAAGCTCGCATTAAGGCACAAGGCCCCATTATACAAAACCCTTTTTCGCCCCATATGTTGTACGCTTCTCCCATCTGGGTAAAGGGGGGAGTTACTCCCCGAAAAAAATTGCACACTTTTTAAAACATTCAACTGCGTAGAGCAGCAAACCCACCCTTGGGTTTTTCAGGAATGGTCTTGCATAAAAAATCTTAATGTTCCACCGCTTCTTTATTTTCAAAAAAATCAGAAAATTTCTTTTAACCGGTTTCCACAGATTTCAAATGGAAACTTCAGGGGAAAACCGGCTTACGACAACCCCATTCCCAGCTCTTCTAAGAGACCTAAAAGCAGTTCCCAAACACTGTATCAACACTTCCCAGCTCTGAAAAGGATGAGAATGTCTTGATATGAATTAAAAAGATATGAGCTTTATTGTTAAAACTGGGTTTTCCCCCTTTTTTCAAGATTTCACTCCTCTAATTACCCTCCCCCCCCGCCATGGAAGTTTTTGATCGCGTTTTTTTGTGGCAACCTCACCCCTCATGATCTTTATTTCAAACTCCTCTACCTTTTTTTTACTTTTTTTTCCAAGTGGTTATTTAAACTTCCCCTTTTAATAACCGCACGCAGTTTATCTTAAATTAAAGTGTAACGGACTTAAAAAAAATTATTCTCTTAATCCTTGTTATTAAAAATATATCCCTTCTCTCCTCGTTCCCCTCAAGATGCGGCAGACGGTTGAAAGGCGGGGTTTGGTCATGGAGATGTGACGGGCATTTTCTCTTTTTGTTTTCCTATGAAAGCAAAAAAGAAAAATAAATCAACTGGGAAGGGTTTCCCCCCCACCCCCCCACCAGCGTTATTGCGGCATTTAATGTAATTTTCTTTTTTTTTTTATGTAACTTCAACAAATTGTTCTCTGTTCAATTTATTATGATGAGTGGATAATAAAAGCTATCTCTAAGGTTCCACGTAAATGTATAACCGTTACCTAAGAAAGGGGAAACCCAAAGGGGTTATACGCGAGCGAGGGGGTTTCCAATCCGCGAGTTATCTTTTAATAACTTTGCGATTGGGGAAAAACCACCGAAAGTGGTCTATATCGACACGCTGGTGTCTACGACGACTTGCAAGGGGTATCCGTCAGTGGGAAAATAATTTGGGGGTCCATGAAGTATAAACGGTGGTCTACGATAGTGGCCTTTTAATTAAATTTGTTTTTAAAAAATTTAAAACAAGGGAAACCAGGGTTTATACTTATTTAACAGTTTTCCAAACCCAAAGAAAGGGTTAAGCCCGTTCCTGGGGAAAAAGGGAATATTTTTTTTAAAACAATTACCATTCAGTGTTTCTTTTCCAAATTGCTTTTAAAAGGGGTTTAATATTGCTCATCCCCAAATTTTCCCGGTTTCACTATATTTTTACAAAAAACCGCCAGGAACCTACGTTCTTGTCTTTTTAACCTACGTTCAACATTTAAATGCCCTTTATTCATTGTCAGATTTTGAAACTAGATTTGAGGTTGCTTTTTACTATGTTGGGTACCAAAGAAGCAATGAATTATATGGTCACATCGAAAAAAAAAAGTCAGATTTTCAAGGAACTTTAAAAGGAAAAACACTAACGGAATCTTGAAGTAAAAATTTTGAAACTAATGTCAAAAATTTTTGGTTTTAAAAAAATATTCCTATTACTTAAAAAAAATTTTAAATTTCTTTTTCCCAGTGAGGGGGTTTCAAAAGGGATTTGCTAAAAAAAAAAGAAAAGAAAAAAAATGGACACTACTATTTGATGAGATTTAGGGTTAAATATGACAAGATTGATGTCAATTGGGGGAAAAAATTTTTTATTGAAACAAAGGGTTCAACCTTCCCATTAAAAATATTTGTTTGTTGCTCAGTTGCTTTTTTTGTAACACAAATTTTTATATTAATTAAATTTTAATTCTTGAGTTTCTTAAGTTTTTTAAAAAAACTATACTTCACTATACAGTCAAATTTAAAATTTTTTTAAAATAATTAGCCCCTTTTACCAGCTGTCAAAAAAGGCATTTAAGTTGGGTAAATTTGCAAAAAAATTTAATATTAGGTTAGTAGTGGGCCCACCAAAAACCGAAAAAATGACAAGGGGTCTATGAGACAAAAAAAATTTGGGAATCTCTCGAGGGGTAATTTAAAAAATATGGTTTCTTTTGTTTTTTTATTGACCAATATTGTAACATCAAAAAACGTTGCCAAATGCTGCGATATTTTGCCAATAGAGAAGAAACAGTTTCCGCGCAAGTTCAAACACAGTAATAATAACGATGGCATCACTTGGTGACGTTTTTTGAATTGGGAAAGTCTTTTCATTTTGGGTTTTGGGCACAATATAATACGGGAAGTACCAAATACTTATATACTTTGTAAATTAATTTAAAACTTTCCCGTATCTTTCATTTTTCATTTCAAATTAAATTTGTTTTTCTTTCAGGGGGCAATACCCCCTCCCTTTCGTATTATACCATCAAACAATTTCACCTATTTAAAAAAACATCGCTTTTAAAATTATCATCGGAAAGCGAACAAAAATTATTCTGTTTGTACATACATGGGGGAAAAATTCCCCCACTATTCGTCTATCGTGGCATTCGGATGCGTCCCCTTTCATTTGACGAACTGATCGACGGAATAATAAGTACCATATTTATATTATATTACCCAATTTTCCCCATTTTTGAGAAAAAATTTTTATGAAACATCGGGAAACAAGAGGAAAAACCAAAATTACTTGTTAAAAATTTAAAAAACCCCCGAAGTCATAATTCCTATATTCCTGAAAACATAAGCGATTTTTAAAAAAAATTTTCCTTTTTTAAACTGTTTTTTCTTATAATATCCAAAGTTAGCAATGTATTTGAAACTTTTTTTAAACATACAAAACTGCAAAATTAAATTTCCAAAAAATTTTTCTCATTTTTGATCTACCCTTTTTGATAAATTGTTGTTCAGAATTATATAACATACGAACAATCAATAACTCCCCCATATTTAAAAGTGTTTTTTCATAACGTTCCTCATAGAAAAAACTGAAGCATAACCAACCCCGGAAAGTAAAAAACTGTTAGTTGGGGGGTGTGTGAGTACCAACTGATGGGATGCCGGGGTTCTGGTCCCTGAGATACAATTTTAATTTTTTCATCTGCCCCGTTTTCAGGAAACAAGGGGTTAACTTAAAAAAAATTTGGGGGCGTTCCCGGGTTTATTGCACCCCTGGTGGACAAGGGGGTTTTATTCTTTCGCGTACTGTAAGTAGCCGTTGGGCAAATCAAATGGTGGACTGGAACAGTAATAAATTCCCAGCGGATTGTTTCGGGAAATAATGCGGTCAGCTTTAAAAAAAACCCTTTCACGTTATTTTCGGGGTTTTTTCCCCTTTTTTTAGATTACTTTTCAGCACCATTCAACCCCCCCCAGGTCTCCTTTCTCCGCCACCCCCCCACTCCCAAAAAAGTACCGTTTTACTTTGTTTTAGAATGTAAGTTTTAGGGATGCCTTTTTTCCCCCAAAAAAATTGTGTTACCACTTTTACGATCAGATTTTAATTTTAGTTGAGTTTTTACTCCCGGTTTTTAATCCCATGATCTGTGGGAACCTTTGGGTCACAACTTTTTTCAATCGGGGATGTAGGGGGTTGAACATCATTAATTGTGTGTTCGATTGTTTAGTCAAAAGATTATTCCATTCGATTTCATAGTCTTTTGGCAAACAACTAAACAGTTGAAAAATTAAAAATTGATTACATGGACATTAGCCTTAAAATTAAAAAACCAAAAAAATATCGCAGCATATAGTTACATGAAAAAAAATATAAATTGAATCATTTAAATATTTTTGACTTCATTTTTTGTATTGAAATTATCCTTCTGTCTAAAAACCTTATATTTCTGATTTATATCTTTTCTAGATGCAATTTTTTTTGACCATAATCTTTCGGGGGCTTCAAATTTCGTTTTTATTAAGAAAAGCTTTGGTATTTATAAAGGAGACATCTTAGCATGGAAGCAGCATTTCACAATTTATGATTTAAAATTGATTAACTTGATGGTTCATTATTCAGAGAGAAAAGACCTAAAATCTACATCTTTTTTATCAATCATTAAATTTCCTAACAAGACTTTTTAAAAAAGTTTAATTTAAAAAAATACTTAACGATATTTTAAAGACGTCATCGATATTATTAAAAGTAAGAATAAATGACAGTAAACCAGGCTGAAATATAATTTTTTTATTACAGGGAAATTAATTTTATTAAAAAAACCAACATTTTAAAAAAACCCAGCTCTTATTTTAGTCTATATTTTATATATCGCCAATTTTTGGGGAGTCATTGTCATCATATTAGATATGTCCCAAAACAGAAAAAGAGTTTTTGGAAATTAGGTGCTCATTGTCTTCTCCGTCATCAAAAGAGGGGGCTAAACTAGGGTTTAATCTCTTTACATTTTTTCAATAAAAATAGCAGTTTATATTTGATGAACTATAATAGTTTCGGGCGTGAATTAAAAAAATCTGGAATCACTCTTACGATTATTATTTTTAAAATCAAATATAGACTTATAATCAGAAATATATAAAGATATTCCAGACGATTAAACTAGATAAAGGCCATTGATTCAATAAAGGTTGAGGATACAAGTCAAATTCCAAATGATATGACGGTTACTTATAAAGTGGAATTCATTCCAAAAGTTTTCAAGTTTTGTTCCTATAAAGGTCCTCAAAATTAAATTAATTAGTAAATTAAAAAGTGATTAGTGCATATCCATTAAAATTGTTATCAAGGTAGATAATTAATGCCAGCTGAAATTCAAGCCTGTAGGTGTAATAGTTCTGGAGATATCGTTTGAATCAATCGCTTTTCCCCTTTTTTTACAAGGTATGGCACAAAAAAAAAACAATAACAATCCCGAGACTAAGTGTATAGCTTGAAAAAAGAGTGAAATTGACAACAACTGTTTTGGCGATGTCATACCATACGCCTCCTCTATCAGTGCGGCCAGTTTCGCCTTAATCGTCATGCCAGTTGGGAGTACTACGTCATTGAGTAAACACGTGCAACTACATTCTGCCAGAAAAATATCGAATCAACATCAAGTTTCTTGTGAAAAAAAACTTAAGCATTCAGCCGCAAAAACATTTCAAATATTAACTGAGGATTATGGAGATGAAACTTTGTCTTGTGCACATGTGTTTGATTGGTATAAGAGCTTTTCAGGGGGAAGGGTCAGTGTGGAAAATGATGAAATGCTCGGTGTCCAAGGTCAGCGATTAAAGACCAAAGCATTTCCAAACTTCGTGATATGAGGGGGTTCCCACTCACATCAGTGGTCAGAATATTAATCAACACTACTACATTGAAGTACTTAAAAGACTTCGTGAAAAAATTAGAAAAAAAAGAGACCAGAATTGGTTAGTGATGGATGGCTGTTGCCGCAAGACAATGCTCCCGCTCGCGTGGTCCTATCTGCCAAGCAGTTTCTGACCAGCAGAAACCTTACTGTGACGGGGAATCCTCCTTATTCACCTGATTTGGCTCAATTGCACTTTTTTTATAATTCCTACAGTTAAATTTTGCTGAAAGGGAACCCATTTTACCTCAGTTGAAAAAGTTCAGGTAAAGACGGAAAACCTCCTGAAGAGCTTTTCAAAAACCTCGTTCTAGAACTGTTACCAACAATGGCAGCACCGAATGCAGAAGTGTGTAAATGCTGAAGGATACTGTCATGGAGAACTGATTCTGTAAGTTCAATGATTAATTGGACCAGTCTCGTTTTCTTTTGTGTCGCACCTCGTATATGTAGATTTCGATAATTTTTGAAATTTGTATAAATATATATTTAAAACTGCCGGCTGGGTGGCGTGATTGGTTTGTCACTACCTTCTGCACCCAAGGTTGCGGGTTCAACCCAAGGCCCAAATCGGTGGATCTTCATAATGCAGAAAATCGACAGCGCCATGTCGTATGGTTATACGGCATGTAAAAGATCCCTAGAGTGTCTGTTTGCTTGGGTGCTCTAGGAAAAATTAAATCCTAGTACAGTTTCGCATCATCAGAGCTCAGGTGTCTCCCTCTAGGGAGGAAACTGGGCGTCAAAATTACCTGCGGCGATTGGTATCCGCCTATATGGTGCCGCACTAAAAAGAGATACCAGCTTTCGGGGAATGTACTAGGTCTGCAATGGAAAAACTCCATTCGGAAGCCCATTAAAAATAAAAAAAAATATTTAAATTTGTAAAATTTTCGTAACTTTTTGAAGAAGTAAATATAGATTACTAGAGATAAAAATGATTTGTAGTGTAATTTACATTGTTCAAACACTATTTCTTTACGAAGAATTCGAATATCAAGCATAAAATTGACGAAAACCACTTATTTACCTCTTATTTCACTTTTACTCACTTAGCAATAGACAGAAATAGAACCAATTGTTCATCCGGCTCAAGTAGCTAGTGGCAGCAAGAAAATCCTTTGGATTTAAAAGAGACGCTCTCAAGAACTTCTATTTGATCACAAAGCTGTTGGTAAATAAACTTTTCACAAGATTGTAGCCGGGCCATTTTTCTTATGTGAACAATTATTTTTGCTAGATTTTTTCAACAAAATACTTTTTACATGCTTGACTTATTGATCAAGAATACAAGGCTATACATTCGTACACTAAATAAAAGAAGTAAAAACAAATATCAAATAATTTTTTAATTTTTCACTTCACTCTAAAATTTTCAACTTTTAATATCTCAACATAATTATACTTCGTTTCATGAATTTATGCATCGATTTTTTTATTATTTGTTTGTTTATCTTTAGAATTGTACTATCGATATAAAAATTCTTAATCGTAGTTATAAAATATGAAATAGAATAATAAATTTATTTAGAAAGATTCATAATCCGAAAAAAATTTAGACAGATTGGGCTTCGATTATATGAGAATAATTTAAGATTTCAGGAGAAATAAAAGAACTATTTTTATCAGATTCTAATTGAAATTTTTTGTTATTGTTTTGCAGATTAATCGTTTGAGGTAATTAATGTAGTATATCATACCCCCCAAACGATTTTTTTTACAATACCTTTAAAACCGAATGGGACCGTCTGATTTTTGAATGAGAAATGTGCTATATTTGGATTATTCTCTACTAAATTCTGCAAACACATGGAATTTCACAAAAGAAAACCTTTTAAAAAATTACCGTTAATTGTATTAACACACAGTGATATAACAGTTTTATCCAATTGTAATGAAAAAAGGAAATTATTAAAAAAATATTCTTTTTTTTATTCCACTACATTCAGATAACAGTGTATTTTTTTAAATAGTATTATTTTCTTTAAAACAGTTTATAAAGTACCGGGTGTTTCGAAAGTCACTTATATCAAACTTTGTAGTTGAGTTTTAAAGACAAATGAATTATGTTAACAAACAGAATAAAGGACAAAAACAAAGGGTGAACGGTTATCTTTATTGTCAGGGGTCAAACACGGCAAAATCACAATAAATGTTAAAAATGATGTCCGTTTTCCAGGACACACAGTCGAACTGTTTTTTACCAACACTTTACGAAGAGTATGAGATTTCATCTCCGATATTGCATGAAGGATGTTACTCTTAAGTTCATCAAGCGTTGGGGGATTATTCTTGAAGGAGACATTTTTCAGATATCCCCAAAGGAAAATATCTGGAATTGACAAGTCCTGGGAACATGGTGGTCCAAGTCCTTTGGAAATGACACGATCATCTAAAAATTCAATTAAAACTTCCATACTGTCCCGTGATGTGTGACACGTTGCACTGTCTTGCTGCAACCAAGATACCATTCATCACTGTTCAGGAAGGATATGAATTCCGTAATGATGTTTATGTAGACGGACGGTCTTTTCATTGGACTTCTTTGTAAAGCGGTCTCCACATCTGCCACTTTCGTTTGGACGCTCTATCAAATTGCTTCCTGTCTGCAACCGATCCTGTGTCACGGAACCATTGCACTAAACGTGTTATCGTTGATGCTGTTTATCCTGGATATTTCTGCTGAAATGAATTTATCAAAGGCAATGAGATTTTGTTGCGAAATAAAATTCCACGATAGCTATTCTTTGCTCTTGGAAAAAATTCATGCACCTGCCGTTGAGTTCAGCTAACTATGACTGACAAGTGTTTTGGAACTGATGCCTGCTACGTTCAAAACGTACTATGATGAGGCCCCTGCTGCCATCTAGTGACAGAAATCTCAACCAACCCTTTTGGTTTTTAAGCAACAAGGATTACCATGTGGATGTGCGTGACTTTTGAAACACCCGGTAATTATTAATTTAAAACAATTGCTTGAAAAACAATTTTTCGTAAAAAAACATGGTAAGTTTTATTTTACATGTTATTAATCATTGATTTATATATAGTAATTAATGAGTAAAACAAATATTTAAAATAATTATTCACTTGCCTTTATTTATTAATCATTTGCAATATATACACTTTCAAAATTAAGTTTAGCTATTTGTTAAAAAATGACAAAGTGTTAATTTATGCTAGTTGCTCTTGTAATTACACAATTTTTATAAAATTGCAATTATAATAATTGTTTATGTAAAAGAATGGTTAATGATGAACGTTTATGTGAAATTACACTTATTTATAGCAGTTATAATTATGGATTATATGGGATATGGAGTAACAAAAGCTATTATCTCCTCATTTATAACAATTCCTTATGTAAACTTTTAAAAAAAAATTCTTATGGGCTACGGATTGGTATTTCGCCATTGCAGAACTAGTACATCACCCAGAAGCTGGCATCTCTTTTTTTAATGCGGCACTATATAGGTAATATACCACTATATAGGCGCTATAAAGGTATATATACCAATCGCCGCAGGTAAATTTGACGCCCAGTTTCCTCCCTAGAGGGAGGCACCTGACGATGCGAACGTGTAGTAGAATTTAATATTGCCCAGAGCACTCAAGCTAAACAGACGCTCTAGGGATCTTTTACATGCCGTATAATGATACGACATGGCCGATGTCGATTTCTGCATGATGGAAATTCACCGACTTGGTTCGTGGTCGAACTCGCAACCTTGAGTGCAGAAGGCCAGCGGCAAACCAACCACGCTACCCAGCCGGCTTTGCTAATGTAAACTTTTATTTTAAACTTTTGGTTAATAATGAATGTCTTAGAAAAACCATTAGTTAAAATAATTACTTGAGTGAAATTAATTTTTTCTTACAATAATTGTTTATGTAAAACAATTCACAATAAAATTCCTATTTTTCAGAAGCTATTTATATCAATAACTGACGAAAGAAACAGCATTGTAACAAAAGGTCAATATCAGTTTTTACAAACACTTGCCACACTTTCAATCTATGAACCAAAACAACTTCTCCAGGTTATCCAATTACTTCATATCCTGATATCCTGCGTAGGAAGTTTTTTGTTTCACCTTTTCATTACGAGAAAGAGAACATAGAATAAGTAAAAAAAAAAGTGTCTGGAGTATTCCCACTTGCTCCATCGGTCATTCCTACCTTTTATCAGAGCGACTTGAGGAAAGATTGGTTCTACCGTTGTCCGGAGATGGATGATCCAAAGATGTCATTCTTGGCCATTACCAGAAGATTACTCGTACGTGTTAACGTTTCTTTGTTTTCAGCAGAGAGTGAATTCTTTTCACAGACTAGGTTACACGTTGTAAAAGACTTAATACAAAAAACTGATCACAATACAGTAAAACCTAATTTTTTACGATAGATAGGGACCGCATAAAAAGAAACCACGCAAAAAAAAATATGTGAAAATTTTATAAATACTTAAGATATCCGACTACGTTCGGAATCGGGATTTTAAAAAAGCACATAAATGGATAATTTTCATGATATTTAGTGTCACTTAGATTAGAATACATGTATAAAATGGTTTTAAGGACATTTTGACAAAAAGAAATTTATTTAAATACAATATTTCGGCAAAAATTAACTTAGAATAACCTTTTTTTTAAAATGTTCTCCTTTTGTGAAAAAATGCTTCTATTATAATAATATTTTGCCTGTATATAGCTCAGACCTCTGTACAGAGGCTCAACTACCATTTTGAAAATTCACATTATTTTTTAGAGTTACAACCCATTGGGAAAAAATTATGCCGTTTTCTTCTTAAAATTTCTCCCTCTGTTGTCGTAAAACATGGATAAACCCACTTCTAAGTTATATATTTCAAAAATTCTAGTTCAGCCTCTGTACAGAGGTCTGAGCTATGTACAGGCAAAATATTATTATAATAGCATTTTCCACAAAAAGAGAATATTTTGAAAATGGGTCATTCTATGTTCATTTTTTGTCAAAGTATTGTACTTAAATAATTTTTTTATTGTAATACTATTCTTAAAATATTTTTATATTCATTTTCTAATCTAAGTGACACTAAATATCATAAATATTATCCATTTATACGCTTTTGCAAAATCACGGTTCCTAACGTGTGATACCTTAAATGTAACTAACAAGTTTGTCGACATATTACAGAATTTTTTCTTTTTGCGGTGGAGAGGTACTGCATAAAATAAAGTCGAACTTAAAAAATATATGTCATTTACTTACGAAACTTATTAGAAAGTTTTTCCAAACAAAATAAATAATTCAATTCTACATAGAAATTTTTTTAAAACATTTAATTTCTAATCGTATACATGAGGAAATTTTCAAAATGCAAGTACCTATATATAATTCACTGTTACTCATCGTAATCCATAACTCGTATCTTCCTGTGATGAATTAGTTCAAAATCACTTTCATCACTTGAAGATTCAATGGGCTGAATTCATAAAGTTACATGATAAAAACAAACACGTGTTTTCCATTGAATTTAAAACAAATATTAAACTAATTGTACTTGTTGTTCTATTTGTAAAACTCAGATAAAATTTCAAATTTCACATTTGATAAAGATGTTTAAATGTTAGGAAAAAAATTTCTTTAAAAACATTTTTTAAATTAAAACAATCATATATTATGTTTATACTTTAAAAAATGCATTTTGTGTACATATGTACTTCTTAAGAGAAAGTTCCTGCAAAGAGCAAAACTTGGCAACACCGGAGCTCGTGAACTGATTAGCTGGAAACACTAGATAGTTTTTATCGTGTGACTATGACGTCGCATGAGTTTTTGAATTGATCGGCTAGAATCACGTGGTTTTTACTATCTTGTAACTATGACGTCACATGAATTGGGTCCATTTTGATTGGTTTATCTTTTTGCACGATAAAGTAAATGATAATTTTTTGTGACGACGTTCGGTTGGTCAGTTGCTTGTGAACGTCGCGATAACCAGATATGCATGATTGAAACTCTTTTTGGAATTGGTATCTATTTTAAGAAAATGCTTTTCCGATCTGTTGGAAAGCTGGATCCCTGCATATTTTTATCCGCTCTCAAAGAATCTGGCTTCCTGTTCGTCTTCATAATTTATCAAATTATTGATAATGTCGCTGTCATTGACAGTTTCGTCTTCAATCAAGTGCTAGTGCTAATGCATTGAGAGAAAGCAATTGAACATGCATTGTCCAGAGACTGTTTATAACAAATGAACAGAGCATCCTGAAATGTATACGTACATTGATGAAAAGCATTAAAATGGTGTCAAAGCCATTGAAATTCATATACCGCATAAAAAAAAAGATCGCCCCCAAAAAATCGTGCGAAAATAAAATCGCATAAAAAAAAGACCACTCCAAAACAGATTCTGCTGTACTGTTGTTTTCATTTATTTTAATTCAGTATATAATCAACCTAAATTGATATTTAGATGAGCCTTATAATAAGACTAAATATTCTGCAAAGCATTAGTAAGTAATTTGTTGTAGTTTCTGCTAAGAAAGGATAAATAGGTTTTAATGTATACAAGAAGGTAGATGTAAATCAAAGTTTGTTATGGAACTAATGAAATAATTTCTAATTAAATTAGATAAATAATGAAGAGTTTGTCTCAGAATGGCACTGTGAAAAGAACATGCTGTATATTTTAAAATAAATTCCGCATATTTCTGCACATATACAGGGAAATTCGCTACCAGGCCGACAAACTTTCAGGGTGTGTAGGGCGTATCGAGACGACTTAGAATCACGTAGAAATGCAGGGTCGCAAATGCCGCAGTTACGAGCTATGGTGCAAAGAGGAAGAGAAAAAGAAGAGAAACAGCAACACATTAAAGGGCCAGAAAACTTTTTATTGAAAGTTTGTACACAACAGGTGTTCGAAACTACTACCAGAAGTCGTCTGGCAGGCCTGGCAGCAGTGATACATGGAATTCTTTATATTCTGGAAGATTCCTGGTATGTCATGCATCTTCCCGTTACCTACAGATATTTAACTACCTACCACAAATATTTAACCTACAGACTTCAACTGAAGGAACGGGCGTCTCGTACACCAAAATAAGCCAGTTAATTCGGGAAAAAAACCCAGTCTCACATAGCCTTCTGTTAACATATTTGCGAAGTTCGTGTGATGTGGAATCCGTCTGTTTGGGTAACGATCCTGGTACAACCACCGAGTGCTGTGCTCGTTACAGTCTGCATTTCCATACACTATCAGAATGTAGACCAGTTACTCTTTTGAATACCAGTTCATTCAAATACCTCGGGAAACGGACTGCAAATAACGACTACCAGCACGACCAGTGTTCACAAAACCTTCCGTTCAGCGCCATCTACCGCAAGACTGCCAGGAGGAATCTTCCAGAACGTAAGAAATCCATGCAACGTCACTCTCAGACCTTTTTAGAGGATTTTCGGTCGTAATTTCTAACACCTGTTGTACTACAACCGTTAAATAAAATGTTTTTTGTCCCATTAATGTGTTGTTGCTTCTGTTCTTATTCACTGCATCATAGCTCGCAATTACAGCATTTGCAACCCTGCTTTCCTATGTGATTCCGAGCCATTTCTGTACCTACATACCCTGCAAGTTTGTCTGCCTGGTAGCGAATCTCCCAGTATATGAAATAATCCGCCAAGTGGAGTGACGTATTGGATTTAACTAGTGAATATTTCACCTAGAATGGATGTAGTAATCTTGTATTGATATAATGGAGGGTTTTAATTGCTATTAATCCATATTTATTTTCAGTAGACGAACATAAGTAACAAGAAAACACACAACACAGGACTGTTTACAAAAGATGAAAGACAAACAAATACGTATACACTGCAAAGAAAATGTCGGCCGGTCAATTTTCCTGAAAAAGGGAGTTTATAAGCAAAGCGGAAACCGAAAGTTCAAAGGCTCATATGACTTTCGAAGAACTAGAACAAGTAATTAATAACTTTTTAATTATTGATGGCCATTCCTTCAGGACCCTTGTTTAAATATTTAACTAACTCATCCGTATAATCAGAATTTAATCGAAATCAAATTTTAGAAATTAACAACTTGCAACTTTTAAAAGTGAGATTGCGTCAGAAACTATTGAGTGGTAGTTTTCACCAATCATAGTCATCTGCCATAGCTCCGTTAGAAAAAGTCAAGCAGCATTCGCTGCCTCATACAATAGAGTTCTTCGTACCTTTCGCTTTTGTCTACTTGACTTCGCTATGTAGTTTGTGTGTTCGTATCTGCTTATTGTGAAGTCCAAATGTTAACGTTTAAATATGTGTGAATAAAGGCTTGATGTTAATTAAGATGTTACTTTGAACAATATCTCGTCCCTGCTACAACTGGGATAATGAAGTACATAAAACCACCACACTCGACAACATTAAACACACACACACACACACACACACACACACACACACACACACACACACACACACACACACACACACACACACACACACACACACACACACACACACACACACACACACACACACACACACACACACAAACACACACACACACACACACACACGGTTTTAACCTTTTTTTTCCCCCCTTTTTTTAAAAAAAAAAACCCAAAAAAAAATTTGGGGGGGCCCCGGGGAAACCCCAAAAAAAGGGGGGGGTTTTTTTTTAAAAAATTTTTAAAAAAAAAAAAGGAAAAAAATTTTTTTTAAAGGAAAAAATTTTTAAAAATTTTTTTTTTTGGCCCCTTCCCCCAAAAAAAAAAATTTTCCCAAAAAAAAAAAAAAAAAAAAAAAAAAAAAAATTTTTTTTTTTTTTTTTTTTAAAAAAAAAAAAAATTAAAACCAAAACCCCGGAAAAAAACAAAAAAAATTTTTAAAAAAAATTTTTGGCCCCTTTTTTTTTTTTAAAACTTTCCCCAAACCTTTTTTTTTTTTTAAAAATTTTAAAAATTTTTAAAAATTTTTTTTTTTAAAAACCCCCCCCAAAAAATTTAAAATTTGGCCCCCCCCCCCAAAAAAAACCCCAACCCCCCCCCCCCCCAAAAAAAAAAACCCCAAAAAACCCAAAAAAAAAAAAAAAAACCCCCAAAAAAAAACCCCCCCAAAAAAACCCCCCCCCCCCAAAAAAACAAAAACCACCCCCCCAAACAAAAAAAAAAAAAAAAAAAAAAAAAAAAAAAAAAAAAAAAAAAAAAAAAAAAAAAAAAAAAAAAAAAAAAAAAAAAAAAAAAAAAAAAAAAAAAAAAAAAAAAAACACACACACACAAAACCCGAAAAATTTCCCCCCCCTTTTAGGGCTGCACCCATAGTTCTGAAAATTTTTTTTAAAAAAATTTTTTTTTAAAAACCCTAATTCTGTACACTTTTTGGGGAAAAAAATAAAAAATTGTGAAAAGGGTTTATTCCCCATACTTAAAAAAAAAAAATTTAAAAGAAAAAAAGGTAATAATTCATTTATTTTACCAGTATTAAAAAATTTCAAAAATTTATACCTATATTTCTCTTTAAACCGTCAGTATCCTGTTTCGAAAACGATTCGTCACTTCCATTTTCACTGCTGACTTCGGAATTTTGGGGAAGGTTCGCCATTTTCTTCAAGGACGTTTTTCCCTCCCTCCAAATTTTAATTTGTTATGCAATTTTTTAAAAGGGAAAGCAAAAGAAGGATATAATAGAACCATTAAAAAACTGTTGAACAAAAAAATAAAAAATTACATCATTTTGTTGACGCCATCGACGTATATTTTTTCCATTTATGTCAAATTTTCAATGGCAGCTAATGTGTTTCCGTTTTTTTTCATGCAAAAAAAAATGCCTCTCTTTTCATACTTGCGTCATACTGAACTCGTCTTGAAACTATTACCAATATATTTGATGTTTAGGGGGATTAAAAAAAAAGCGTTAAAAAAAATTTCCCCCAAATACGAACAAACGGGGATGTTTGGGATATACGGAAAACCCGAATGAAACTGCAGAATGGGATAAGTCATCAATGCAAGTGGACAGAATGGACGGTTGCATTTTTTCTTTTTAAAAGGGATGGAAACTCAATTTCCTCTATGCGACAAATGTTTTGTCTTCGATTCTAAGCCGCACCCGATTTTCAGTAGCATTGACACTGGAAAAAAAGGTGCGACTTTCTAAATCTAGTAAATACGGGTTTGCCTGTTTATATATATATAATATATATATATATATATATATATATATATATATAAACCGATTAAAGACTGAGGGCATGCTTTAAAAATTAAAACCCGTACAGAAGTAGAAAAAAATTCCTGTCATTTTTAAATCCATCAAATAAAGGATGAAAACTGTTTCCAAGCGGGTAAAATGGATGGAATATTTTCCAATTAAACTGCTGTAACGTAAGACACCAATGACGATAGTTTAATTAATGATAATTCTATCTGCAGATGACACATTCCTCCCCCCTTGTTTTTATTTTGTTCATCCTCTGTGCTAGTTTAAATTTGTGCGCCATTTCTTTTATTCAAAAAATGAGCGGGAAGACACATTTGAATGCACGTGATCGTCGACCTATCTTTCATGCCTTGAAGGCTAAACTTGCTGCAAGATGAACATATCATTCCTACATCCCATTGAGTGAACGTAAGTTTTGAAAACTATTCGAAACTTTGGATCCTTCAGGTTTGAAGCATTTTTGTGTGACTTTCCCCCACTTTTTAGAATAAAAATTCCATTTAAAATACCCCAAATGTTAAAAGATGTTTGTGCACAGAAAGAAAACATTAATATACAAATAAATAAGTAACATTTTTTTCCTAAAATCAGCGGATCCGTATAAGACCTGGAACTTTTACTTTTATTTTAAAAGTGATCCAAAAATTTTCCCCATACGGGAAAAATATAATTTGCTTTTAATAACATTACATGCTTTTTAAACTATTTTTTTTATATCAAATAAATTTTTAACATCTGCTTTTCTCAATATATCTTATAATTTATTTCTGAAATAATTTTTATTCAAACTAATACAAGTAAGTTTAAATTTTCCATTCTTCTTTAAGAAAGAAGTTTTTTTTTTCTCTTGTTTTGATTTTATTATCTTAATTTATCTCTTTCTCTTGATTATTTTTATTCTAATGTTATAATTAATTTATTTTTCTCGGAAAAATTAATACATAACACAGAATTTAGACATAGAAACATTTTAAATCGGAAAGAATTTGTTTTAAATTTTACTTATAAAATGGAATTATTAAATTTCTTGATTTATTATAAAAAGACCGATTTTTCAAAGTACACGACAGATTCTCTATTATATATATATATTACAAACATTCACAAAGAAATGTACGAATAGAAAATAGAATTACTCAAATGATGAGGAAAAATACGTCCAAAGAAATAAAAAGGGTTACAAAATAATTATACTTTAAAAATATTTTTTAAACCGTCTTTGTGTGTTCGTCATATTTAATGGATGTCCAGCTTGTAAACTACTTAACCTAAGTAGCAATTTAAGGACTTAGCAATCTTTTATGTTCTGATCTTTATATGGTTCATAAATCGGGCAATAAAATTTTCATTAATACTAATTGTATTATAATTTAACGTTAAAAACAATTCATATTATATTTAGATTGTACACTGCTTGACAATTGCTAAGGAACAAGTGATTTATGCAAAATTTCGTCTCAGACAGCTGACCAATAAAAGTAATTTAAGTTCAGAGAGCGGGGTAGACCAAGACTATCTCTCTCGTTATCTGAATAAAAGACAGTGCATACAAGCTCATGATTCATACGCCATTCATGCTGTTTAATGCTGCTGAAATGGGTGTATCAACCAGTGTCATCTCGCGATTCAAGAAGGCCGGGCGAAGATGGAAATGCTTTTCGAGAGCATGCCAGGGTCGGTAGAACACCACACTTTAGAGGATCCCTATGTACCCCTATCCCTATGCAATCTGCTCCGCATACTCAGAACCAGCTGGTGCGTAACATTTTATGTAGGAGTGCCCATTCCTCAATCAACATCTGTTTGAGTTGTTGGTTGTACCTGATGATGTGAGCGTGGGGCAATACGTCTCCCCCAAAGCATCCCACACATGTTCGATGGGATTTAAATCTGGGGAGCACGCTACCAATCCATTCGAGGGATATTCCACTTTCCAGCAGCTCGAACAGCAAGAGTGCGATGTGGCAGTGCATTGTCATCCATAAAGATGAAGTTCGGGGCCAATGGCACCTCGGAAAAGATGCAGATGGGGAAGAAGTACCTCCTCACAATAGCGATCCCGGTTACAGACCCTCTGTCGAAAATGGAAGCCCAGTTCCGCCGTTCAGCATAATGCCAACCCAGACAAGAACTCCAGGACCACCGTAACGATGTGTTCTTCCTGATGTTACTGGGATAAAACTGTCCTGATCTCTTCAAATCAAACGCGTTGAGAATCGCTTCGGTACTGAACCGACTCTCATCCGTAAAGAGGCCGACCCCATTGCCCCAGTTGTTCAGTTTTTGTGCTCTCCCCCTGAAAAGGGGGGGTTCGTCCCACCCTTTAAACGGGGAGGCAGGTTCGGGGCGGCAACAGGCCCCCCTTTTGTGAAGGCCCCCGCCCAGAAAACCCTACACTTGTCGACCTGTTGCTGACAGGGGTTCTGAACAATGGCGCTTCTGACTTCGTCGCCCTTTTTTCGCCGGGATGATATATCGGTCATCCCTGCGTTGTCGTCCCGGGCGGCCACCCAACCCTTTTCCAACAGCTGTTCCTGTGGTTTGGAACGCTTTCCAAGCGCGCGAAACGACACTTTTTTTAAATTTCCAGAACTCTGCAGCACACTGGTGACGTACGCCCCTCCTCCAGTTTTCCCGATCATTCTTCCCGGGGAAGTCGCCCAGGTGATTTCTTCTAGCCATATTTCAGGGGCACTCACGGGCCTTCGAAGAATATGGGGGGTGCGTCTCGGTCCTTTTTCTTCTACTGTTGGGCGGGGCGCCGACATCCGCGTTTTGCGTACGCTGATCCTTCTGACGTTTTTTTCCCTGATATTTGCATCCCGCTGCGTTCTACTGCCCGGGTTTTCCTCTACGATCCCCAGACCCCCTTTTTCTGCAATTTCATTGGCTATCGCAAATTTTTTATATTTTGTTAAGTTTTGCACACCAGTGTACTTATTTAGCCAAAGGGAACACTTTTGGGGAGGGAATTTATTAAAAAAAACATGACAGATAAACACATAATAATCACAGAAACATGGAGGAAAGTCAATAGAAAATTTCAAATAACATTTAAAACATAAAAGACATTTAAAAGTTTTTTAGACACTAAAAAATATCCCACTTATTTAAAAAAAGGAAAAATACGTATTTAAAGCTATCTGAGATTTTTTTTAAAATTACATGACCTTTATGGGTAATTTTTTGTAGTTTTTTATTATTAATTTTAAAAAAAATATTGTACTATTTTTAAAAAAATTTATTTATCCCCATTAAAAACAAATTGCAGATATCATGAAAAAAATTTCAATTCCTATACAGTAAATTTTTTTTAGCCGAAAAAATTAAATTTTATTGGAAAATTTCAAGTGAGGGAAAACCTTTTGGGTCTACTGTATTTATCTGAAACGATCGGTCAACTTTTTGAATTACTTCTAAGGCGATTTTGTTCGAATGTTTTAACACATGAAAATTTGGATTTTAGTTATTTCAAGATGCCAGACGGGTCGGATAGTTGGCTAGGCGCTGGCCTTGAACGCACAAATTTATGGGTTCGACCCCGGCCCAAATTGGTCAATTTTCATGTAGCAAAAAAAAATCCGTCAGCTTTTATGTTGTATGATTATGCAGCATGTTAAAGATCCAAAGAGGGCCTTTTTGGCTTGGGTACTCTCAGCAAAATTAAATAAATTAAATTCATGGTGCGATTTCGCATCGTCAGAGTTCAGGTGGCTCCCTCTAGAGAGGAAAATGGGCGTCAAAGTAACATTGAGGCAATAGGTACTCACCTATATGGTGCCACAATGAAAAGTGATACAGTTCCCAGGGAATATTCTTGATTTGCAATCGTAGTTACCAATCCGCATCCCCATTTGAAAAGAAAAAGACGGAAATAACAAATCTTTTTTCTGAGTTATTAATGTGAACCAATGTTTAGAATGCTTGTGCTCTGAGCACTTTTATGTCATTGTGAATACTCTCACCATAAAACGTTTTTAACTAATTTTATGTGCTATAAAATGTATCTAGGGAAAAACATTAAGGGAATGTTGTCTTAAGTAATATATGAGATAAGTATAACGCACTGTACTTACTATAAATTTACTGTAACTTTATTTTAAAATATTCATTTATCATTTAAATTAAAATTATCTCAATATTTAATTTAAAAGCGGATCATTGTTTCTCTATCTTGATTAAATTAGTTTTCTCAGCAACAAGAAGCAAAATGTAATAATTCGATGATTTTGATTTCAAACTAATTTACTTATCCAGACGAATTTGGGAAAATTCATTAAAATAATATTACGCATTGCTGAAAAATATTAATATTGTCAAAATCTCTTGATCTTTTTCAAAGATAGATTAACTACCGCAATCTAGTACTCGGTAAAAATGCATAACTATTATTCGATTTTGCTATATATATCATATTTGAGGGAATATATCTTATTTAGTTTGAGGACCTTTAGATATTATAATCCCGGTTTTAGTTATATGAGTTTCCTTAAGGAGTTGTATGAAAAATATGAAATATTGAAGTTATATGGTATAACTTTATTAAACATAAAATCAATTTACTATAATAATGAGACTGATTTGGCTCCTTTATAATTTGCGTGTGTGTGTTTCTCTAGTTTAAAAATATGTTGCTTATCACAAGTTATTTTACTGAAAAGTTATATTGAATAAGCATGGTAAAGTGTTATAACCTACATAATTTAATTACTGTTACACCATGTCAATATCATGCTTGTTACGAATACTTAAGATTGTTCATGCAGACATTTGAAATAATAGTGAAATAAATTCAGTTCCCAAACCTTTTTTTATTTGTATACTTAAGTATCTATATGGTTAAGACACAAAAAATTCATAATAAGGCGCTTGCAACTTGTTTCCTAAGAAAAGGTTGCAGTGGTCATAGATCTGGGGCACTTTTAATTGGGTTCAGGTAGAATACATGAGTCAGGACTAGAAATAATTTTCACAACGAATGAATTTTTTTTACAGTTATCTCAGAAAATCTGCCATAACTTATTTTAAGACATTAATGCGCATGAAGAACATAGAATTTGAAAAGCAGATTTTTATTCCCTTTTAAATAATAATAAGCAAAAACTGAGTGTTTAAAAACATGATTAAAATATAGTGATTTACGTTTAAGGTATCCGACTACGTTCGGAACCGTGATTTTGCAACGGAGGATAAATGGATCATTTTTAGATATTTAGTTCCAGATTAGAATACATGAATAAAATTTCTTAAAGGGCATTTTAAAGAAAAAAATTTAAAAACAATATTTTTTGGGAAAAATTAAATTTTAATAATTTTTTTTAAAATGTTCTCCTTTTGTAAAAAATGCTTCTCTTAAAATAATATTTTGCCTGTAAAGCTCATCCCCTTTTACAGAGGCTCAACTAAATTTTTAAATAATAACTTAGAAGTTTTATCCATTTTTTTACAGAGGGAGAAATTTTTAAAAAAAAAAACGCCGATAATTATTTCAAAGGTTGTAACTCTGAAAATAATGTAATTTTTTTCAAAAATCATGTAAAGAGGTCGGGGGCTATATACAACCAAAATATTATTAGAAGCTTTTTTTATGAAGGAGAAATTTTTGAAAAAAAAACCCTAATTTTTTTTCCAAACTATTTATTTAAAAAAATTTTTTTGTCAAAATTCCCTTTAAAAAATTTTTATACATGTATTCTAATCTAAGAAATAAATATCGTGAAAATTACCCTTTTAAAGAAAAATCAGGGTTTCCCCAAACAAGTCGGATCCTTTAACAAAAAACGTTTAAGACGAAATATAGGTTAACTCAAAAAATCAACAATTCCGACAAAATACTATGTATTTGTTTTTCTCTTAGCATGAAACAAAAATCGCTTAACCCGATAAGATTTCCTTTCTGGGAATGAACAAAATACGGAAAACACCAAGCACGCAGGTGAAATTTAAAAGGGGTGTAAAATGAAAGAGAGGTGATTTCAAATGTTTCGTAAAAAGGGGATTTAGGGGGCCTTTAAATGCCTTCAGAATAGCCTGTGACAAGATCCAATTTTGTTTATCTAAGGTACTTTCACCTGCACCCGTACAAACGCTTCATGAAAACATCTAATTAGTTGCTTTGGAATTGTTTACAGTACACATTCCCCTATGAGTAAAATCAGTAAGTTTAGTTCATTTTTTTAACTACTATTGTTTTTTCCTTATTATTTATTTTTTTTTTAAAATTTTTATATTATTTTATTTAAAAAAAAAAATAAAAAAAAAAAAATATAATATTTATATATTATATATTCATTTTTTATATTATCAGGTTTTTCTTCCACGTGTTGTATTAGGCTTAACGTTTCAACTAGGTTTTTTTTTTTTTCCCTATTATGTCAAAAATTTCTGCTGTACCTGGAAGGTTGGATCCGTAAAGCATTGATAACCCTAATTCGCTGGCCTAATTCAGCGACATCTTTAGAAATCATAATAGGTCTTCAGTTAAGTCCAAAAAGACTTTTTTTATCTACTTTGTTGTGTCTGGTGAATTCCAATTTCTTCCTTCTTTAGCACTGTAGGTTCTAGTACCTCTTCACTTTAATTTTATTTTACTATATATATATATATATACATATATATTTGTATGTATCTTGTTCAAATTTCAAATCGTTAATAAAATACTTTCTATTCATCCATTCAAGCTCAAATACAGTTTTTTAAACTTGTAGTGCATGACACTTGATGTTAATACAGTTTTTTCAAATCTTAAATCAATAATTAAATAAAAAAAACCAATAAATAGTAACAAACAAAAAAAATAGACCAACATCATATATATATATATATATATATATATATATATATATATATATATAAAATAAATTTGTATAATATTTCAAAACCAGAAATAATAGATAATGAACATAACAAAAACGTAATAAAAAAAAAGCAGAACATGAAGACGAAAAAATATAAAAAAGGGAAATAAAAAAGAACCTAGGGGTCGAATGCAATTTCGGACTTGGACCGAATAATGGGTTAGACTAGTTTTAAGGCCCAACCTTCCCCTTTTTTCAACTCAGTAGGAAAAACCAAAAAAATAAAAAAAAAATTTAAATTATAAAAAAATTCAAAGTATATAAAAAAAAAATAAAAAATTTAAATTACAAAAAATCCCAAAAGTATGATAAAACCACTGATTAATATTCTGAAACAAATTCTCCCCAATTTCAAAGCGGAAAAAAAAAAAAATCATTATTAAACGAAAACTTCCTACTTACAGGTCCCTTTCAAAAATCAAGAGTTTGGGTATCTTTGAACATATCTTTTGAACTACCTTTTACACTAACAGCATAGATAGATATCGAGTAGATGACAATATATTTTTAATTTATTTAAAACTCCTCATGCCCGCATTGCAAAAATGGGCTTACAGGTAAAGTGGTGAAAATTTATACAAAAATTTTGGGGGAAAAAAAAAAGAAAAAACATTTAAGACAAAACATAAAAAAAAAAAGGAAGAGTGGAAATCAAAAATATAAAAAATGGGTAAATATATAAAACTTTAAAATCTATACAGTAAAAAAATTTTTTCTTAAGATATTTAGGCTCTCATACGACCAAAAAAGACAAAACAGGTGGCAGGAAATACCAAGCGTTTCAACTCCTTTCTAAAATACCCTCTTTAAGAAATAAAGTTTACAATAAATAAAAATGTTCGCAGTTTCAGCATCCTGACCACAAAAAAAAAATATCATACCAATTAAATTAAATCTAGATATAAATAGTTATTAAAATTTCCTTCCGGAATCTGGGATAACTTGAAATCAGTAACAAAATTTTTACATTTAACCCGTTGATAAATGGTCAAAAAAACCTTTTAGTCCAAAAGTTTTTAGGCGGAGCTTTTTTTTCCGGGAAAAACAGTTTTTTCCCAAGCTAAATGCTTCCTGGGAATGGCCAGACATAAAAGGGTTCATATTTGGGGCAAGTTGCCTTTTGGCCAACTGATCCGCTCTATCATTGCCGAGATTTCCGCTATGGCCTCAAACATAAGAAAAGTGGATGTCACAGTCTAGGTAGTAGTTAGAAAGGAAAATTGTTCATTGTGTCCCTGTAACGCAATGGATAGCGCGTTGGACTTCTAATCCAATGTTCATGGGTTCGAATTCCATCTAGAATGGTCTAATTTTTGAGATTGTGATTTCTTTTTTTTATTGTGTGTGTGTGTACTATTTTATTAGATGAATTAAATTTAATTAATGAATACTTGTAACAAATAAAAAAAGGTCCAACACCATATATAGAAAAGAAAACAGAAAATTGTTTTCTATTTTGTCACTTAATATTGTGATTCTGTAGTATGTGTATACATATTTATATTAGTTGTAACTATTTAATGAAAAGTAACTAAAATAAAATTTTTCTTTGTTGACCTAAGTAGGAATTGACTTAAATTTTTTTTTATATTATTTATTTTCTTTAATTTTAGAAGAGCTTTTTTACGAGAGCAAAGGCAAAGAGCTCAGAGCAAACTAATTCGCTTGAAATGAAAATGGAGCTTCTTAAGAATGTTGATAAAAAATCAAAGACGAAAACGGAAATTTGTAAAGATTTTGTTACTGAAAACTCTACAATATCTACAATAAATGAAAAAAATACATGCATATATATATATATCTTTATAAATAATTTGTACTCAAATAAATTTTTTTAACATGTTTTTAACACGCTTTATAAGTTTCACTTGTATGTAATGAAATCTTTGAACTCGATTTTTACCCACTTTAAAAGATCAGTTATTTCGAAATTTTACACTTGTCAGAACAGATGACAATCAATAATTTCATAATTTTTTTATTGCCCTGATGGGTTTTTAAAAAATAAGGATTTCCAGATTTGGCGATTATTTGCATATAGCATTTCCAGATTTGGCGACTAATTCCATACTCCATTTCCAAATTTGACGACTAATTCCAGATATGAACCTTACTTCTTAAAAAGGTGCAACCCTAAAAATAAAAACGCTCGTTATTAATACAAATAAAACAAACAAAAAATGTTCATGTGAGAAAAAGGAGAGTGGGTGATTTAGGCATAATATAAGCCTAGTTTTTCTGAAAATGGAAATAAAAAAATAAGACTCGTGCATGAGAAAAAATTTATGTTCTAACTGCTAAAATTTTTATTTTTTAAACAATATGTTTTTGAAGGTGATACGAATTAACATTATAAATAAAAAAAAGGTGATAATGCGATTTACATTTAATATTTCTTCTTAAAACTTTTATTGAATCTGTATCTTAGAGACGGAATCTTTAAAAAAACAACGATATGGGGCTCATCCCAAAGGGCCCCTAAACGAGAAAAAGTACCCTTAGAACCATTAATTAATATCCATTGAAAAAGGGAAGATTAATTCCCGCACCACGTAATTCCGGCCCAAAAAATCAAATAAGGATAAATTTAATAAATAATAAATGATAATTTTCAAAACTAAAAACAGGCTTTTATAGTGAATCGAACTAAAAAGTAAAAAAAATTGATTCACTATAAAAGCGTGTTTTTTAGTTTTTTTTTAAAAAGCTATAATTTATTTTCTTTTTTTTTAGTTGATCTAAAATAAAACCTGTTTTTATTAAATTTATAAATAAATTTTTTATATAATTATATTAATTTATATAGTAAAATTATATATTATTTATATAGTGAACACTTATATCACTTATTTATATAGTGAATCGAACTAAAAAGTAAAAAAATTGATTCACTATAAAAGCGTGTTTTTTAGTTTTTTTTAAAGCTATAATTTATTTTTTTTCGCAATATCCTTTAACACGAAAAAATATTTCAGTCCCCTCAATTTGGTGTTAAAAGATTTTCAATGTATTGATTTCGGCAATGGGGATAGATCATGTGTTCTATTTTTTTCAGAAAGATTTCATTCTAACCAGGTGAATAACATAAAATGCTGTGGAGATGTTTCTTAAAATGAATCATCAAATACATTTAGAGTTTACGAAGACTCCTTTCAGCTAAAGAGAGCTTCCAGATAAGTGGCAAGAAATGTCAAAGTTTATGTCCTCAGCTGCCCATGGATTAGAGGGAAGTACCACACAGTTTTTCCTGTAGAAGGGGCAAAGGGGGGGGATATCCTTTGTTCCCGGAAAGAAGTTTTCTCGGACGACAGCTCTGTGATCCCCGGGTTGACAGTGACTGAATACGACACTCATCCGATTCTCGAAGGGGAGAGAAGACATAAAACAAGTTTTTAACGTTCTTCCACCAAAACAAGTCTTTTTTCTTATGCTTTCCTTTTCTTTTACTTAATATATTTCATGTAATATCTTAGTCAACTTTTTCCCCTTTTACTTAGGGGAAGGCAATTTAGGAAAGAAAATTTATTTTTCCACACAAAATTAGGAGTGAAGAGTTACACTGACTTATTTTTGAAGAATTTTTGGAGTCCCTTGATAATGTAAAAATAATACGTCAAAATAAAAGGTGCGAATAAATAAATAATTTTAAGGAGGTTCACCCATGTGACGATCTGTTTTTTAAGCATTTTTGGGAAATTTTTTTTTGACGAACAATAAAACGATAGAACTTTACCTTTTTTTTACCATTTATTTATATGTATCTTAAGAGTATGTATATGAAGTTTTAGCCAAAAATATGTAATAGAACGTGAGTTATAGCGTTCTGAACACACCCTCCTCGAAAAAATGGACTCTCACTTCCTCCATGATTCCGGCTGATTGGCTTATCTGAAATAAAACAAAAATTAACCACGTTTTAATTTTTAAGTTTAAATGCACCGAATGAACTATACTCAATTGAAAATATCAAAAATTGGATTTTTGGTAGATTTCTGAAGAAAAAGTTTTGAATTTCATGGTTTTTTTGTTATATTTTTGTTATAAAAAATAGAAATATTTTGAATTTTGAAATGATCGTAGTTCATTTGGTGCGTATATATGTGCTGAGTCTACTCTATAAATTTGAAGTCATTCGATCAAGCCGTTCTTGAGATATGATAGAGGAAAGTTTGAAAAACACGGTTTTGAGAAAAACGCGTTTAAAGTTTAATTTCGATTAAAACAATGAAAATCTTAAGTTAGCGCTACGAACAGCTGCTCTTCTAACACCTGCTTCCTTATAACGACTTCGAATTTTAAAAAACCACTTTACCACCGTATTCCAGATATGTTAAAGAAGCAATTTATGAAAAAAATAAATTTTTTTTGATTTTTTGAACTCATTACATGGGTGAACCCCTCAATTTAAAGTAATTTAAAATGTTATTTTATGCTAAGTATTTTGCAGGTTCCCTAAAAATAGAGTTAATTATGTCGCGGTACCTCCTTTTTGCGTTAGCTGAGATGGAGATCTCCGTGATCTTCGAAACCCGGGGGTGAAAGCATAGAGATCCATAAACCATTAATTAACCCATTCCAGATTCATTTTATTTCTGGACTATAGATAAAAAAAATGTCTTTTTTTTGCATATTTTCAAACATACATATCTTTTAAAACATAATAGCACCATTCACCACGGCCCATGGCTAAAATCGTGGACCTTAAAAAAAACAGTATTCCCCTCATCAAAATTTAAATAAGAAAAAGAAAAATTTTGAAAGTTTAGCAATTCATATACAAAATTTCCCAAAAAAATTAATCAAAAAAATATCTATTTAAAAAATTTGGTGATTTCCTTAAATTGGTTTTCATGGCTGAAATATTGATTTTGGGTCAATTTACACTAACTATAAATATAAACTTAGAATACCTAGCTTTATCTTGGGTTTAAATTTTATTTACATTTTTGTATTTACGTAAATCATTATGAAATTTTTAATAAAATTTGATCTTAGGGGTAAATTAAAAAACGGGCTGCCAAAACCCCTTTTTCCTTACCGTGGAACTTTGTTTTTAAATTTCCTTCTCTTTTTTCGTCTTTGACTGGATAATTCCCGTCGTGTTGGGTTGTTTTCTTCTTGATGGGGATGGCTGCAACAAACAAGCGTAAGGGGGGGGGGCCCGCAGAAGGACGTTTCTTTTGGCAGAAAATTCCCCGTGGTTTTTCAATTTTAAAAACCAAAAAAGCACATGTGAAATAATTCGGGAAAGATCGATTTTATATATATATATATATATATATTTATATATATATATATATATATATATATATATAAAATAAATTTTATAATATTTCAAAAACCAGAAATAATTAAAGAACATAACAAAAAAATAATAAGAATTTAAAAAAAAAAACGAAGATCGAAAAAAAAACTAAAAGGAACTATAAAAAAAAACCTAGCGAGTCAGAATGAATTTCGGACTTAGGGAAAAAAGTGGGTTAGACTAGTTTTAAGGGCCCAACCTTCCCTTTGAACTCGGGGGAAAACCAAAAAAAAGAAACAAAAATTTAAAGATATAAAAAAATTAAAGTATATAAAAAATAAACAAAATTCAAAGTATACAAAAAATCACAGAGTATGATAAAAACCACTGGAATATTCAAACAAATTCTCCCCTTTCTTAAAGCAGAGAAAAAAAAAATTAAACGAACTTTACCCCCAGATCCCTTTCCAAGAGAATCAAAAGGCGGGTTTTTGAACAAAACTTTTGAACTACCTTTTACACTAACGGAAGATGATATCGAGATAGATGACAATCAATTTTGGTAGGGTTTGAATTGGGTTGTCAAAAAAAGTAAATTTGTGGTTCTAATTTGGTTGGTTTCAAAAATGGTAGATGTTTAAGATTTTAAAAA
>BMAV01014971.1:0-75941 GCA_019973955.1 Trichonephila inaurata madagascariensis
AAATATTAAAATTTTTTTGGTTGCGCACGCTATTTTCTAAAATAGTCCCTCTGATGTATAAACCCCAAAATTATAAAATATATCATACTCTATAAACCTTACATAATCTAAAAATAATAATATCTTTTGTATTTCAAAATATTTGAACAATATTTGAACAATATTTAAATTTTTTTTTTTAAAATGTACATTTTTTATTTTTTAAAAAATATAATTTATCATTCGACTAAAATAATATTTCTAAAGTGTAATAAGGATACATTTAGTTTCATAAATCAACTCATAACTAGTAATTAAAGCTACTATTTTATAAAATAGCATGCGCAACGTAAAACTTAATAAATACTTCTTATAGAAAAGTTTCTTATTTTCATATGCTTATAATTTTTAAAATTATGATTATTTTTAAACATTTTATACTTTTATGAAGCCCCATTTCGTTATAAATAATGTGAAAAAAATATTCAAATTATTTAATTTAAATTTTAAAAAAATTATACCTGTTTGAAAATCGTTTATATTTTCAGCCCTCTAGAGAAATTTAGCACACTGAGACCCCTTAAGTTTGTATGCTTATAGAAAATGTTACGTTTTACAAAATGCGAAGTCTTTTATATCTTTCTAAAAAGAATTTAATACTTAATCCAATACAAAAAATAAAATTCAAGTATTTTCAAAACAAAAATGTTATACTGCAATAACTATCGATATACATTGCCTACTGTTGATAGCATTATCAGTACTTAGTTTGATAGCCTTTGATTTTTATTACAGCTTCTTAGAGGTGTTTCATTAAGCTGAAAATAGTTTTAAGCTTTTCCTTTATTATTACATCATGCTAGTAAACAATTATATCCTCAATTAGTTTATTTTTATTTAATGGATACTTTTTGTACAAGAGTTTTCAAATGGTGCCGCAAGTTTTCGATAGGATTGAGGTCAGTACTGTTTACTGACCAAGACACTAACTCAGTGATCTTAGAACGGTACCAGTCTTTCAATTACTTTACTGTGTCGCAAGGAGCACAAACTTGCTGAAAAATAAATGAAGCATTGTTGGTAAATAGTACCCTGATGGAAGCCAGACGTTTGATTTCTAGAATGGTGTAAATGTATTTTATGACATTCAGTGTTCCATCAATGATTTGAAGGCGACCGATACCATCTGTTGATATTCAAGTCTAAGTGTTAAAACTATGTGGGTACTTCACAGTTGCCTGGATGCAGTCAGGCTGCAGCATTTCTGCTATTTTAGGTATTACATATTTTAGGTAGATGTATTATACGATTGAGGTCTGGACTGTTTCCTGGCCAGTAAAATAATGATATTTAAATAAGAAGCAATGGTATCAAATAAAAGAATGTGACACCTAGAAAGAGATGTGCGACGAGAAATTATTATTGCCTATGTTAAAATTGTTAGACAGCTGAGTGGTCCAGTGACTAAATCTGGAGACAGAAAGTTTTTTAAGATGACAGGAAACAAATTTAATAAAAAAAGCAGGAAATGGCCAAAAAAAGTGCACCACATCTGTTAAAGGAAGAAGAACACAAATACTATGTCTCCAAGATAAAAGAATGTCATCAACGGTCATCATTGTCAGTTCAAAAACAATCAGAAAAAGATTAACAGATGTTAGACTAAGAGATAGAATTCCAACAAAAAAAGCCTTATATCAATTTATAGCAGTGGTAAAAAAAGACTTTAGTGATCAAAGGAACATCTTAATTGACAAATGACTAATGGCCACAAATTATATGGAGGGAGGAAATTCATATATCGTTATTCGGTTGTGATGGCTGCAAATATGTAAGACATAGAATAGGAGAACTGCTACTTCCAGACTGTAGACAGGCAACTGTGAAGTAACCATATAGTTTTAGAATTTGTTCATATATACCAAGCAGATGGTACCTTCATATCATTGAATAGACACTGAATGTCAGAAAATATATTGGCAGCATTCTAGAACCCAAACTTCTACCTTCTATCAGGGATCTATTTACCAACAATGTTTCATTTATTTTTCAGCAAGATTCATAGTCTTGTCACACAGTAAAGTAATAGAAAGACTGGTATTGTTTTAGATCATTGATTCGTTGTCCTGGCTAGGAAACAATCCTTATCGCAATCCTATCAGACACTTGTAGTACGGTTTGAAAACTCTTGCCTGAATAAGGTACCCATGAAAGAAAAAGAAATTAATTGAGAATAGTATTGTTTTATGCCATCATATAATAACGAAGGAAGAGCATAAAACAATTTTCAGTTTAATGAAACATCGATGTAAAATGTAATAAAAAAATAAAGGCTACCCCACTAAGCACTGATAACTCACTGCTATCATCAGTATCCAATATATGTCGATAGTTGTTGCAGCATAACATTTTTGAGTTAAACATATTTGAATTTTGTTTTGTGTATTAAATTTTTTTAAAAGAATAAAAATTTTGGGTTTTTTTGCAACGTAAAAATTTTTCTATAAACTTTTAAAAAATTAAAAAATTTTAAAAAAGGGTTTCCCACCCAAATTTTTAAATAAAAATTATATATATATATATTAAAAATGGGATTAACAAAACATTTTTTTAATTAATCCCTTTAATTTTAACTCGAACTGTTAGCTTTTTAAACCCCCTTTTATTATTAAATTTTAAAAAAAATATTAAATTAAAAAATTTAAACACAATTATTTTTAAAACCCCCGGGAATATTTTTTTGATTTTTTCCCATGGGTTTTTGGGTATGGATAGAAAAGAGTTTTAAATCATGACTTTTTTTAAAAAATGCACTAAACAAAAAAAAAAAGTAAAATAAAGAAAAGTAAATATGAGACACATTATTTTAAACTTATTTATTAATAAAAATATGGTTATTTTTTATTTTATATTTTACTTCTTATACGCAAAGGTTATTTACTTTCATTTCTTAAGGAAAACTGAAATGCAAGTTCAGAAACTGCATTGTTCAGTTCAGAACTTTTAATATTTACAATAAAAAAAGTCATAAAACCATAAATTTTGCCCATATTAAATTTGTACAGCAGAACAGTAATTTATTATCGAAAAAAAAAACATATTTTTGGTCTTAGTCCCAACTCTATATATTATAGGACTTAAAATGCATCACTAGTAATATTGCTTGCTCTTCAAGTTAAAAATTTCATTTTGATAAATTAATTTCAATATCGAGACAGCTAAAAGTCTCGAGATAAATTGCTTCGAAACTTTTACGCAGTAGATGAAAAATGAAGTATAATTTTTTTTATCAGATAGTGTGTATAAGTTAAAAAATAGTGAAAAAAAACCAAGCGCTATATTTTTATTAAAAATGAAATTCACTGCGTGAATTATTTTTTACCCCCTTTTTTTTTTTCCCCTTCACTAAAAATTTTCTTTTTGTAAGTCCCCCAAATTTTTTTTTTCTAAAGTGCAATTACCTTGTGTAATAAGGTTAAATACTTGATAACTTTTGTTTTATTTTTATGATATGATAAAACTTAATTGTTAATGAGATATTTTACTTTCTTTATTTTTTTCGGGTTAATCAAACAATTGTAAAATAAAACAATACTTTTCTAGTTTTTTCCCCCTTTTAAAAAAAAATTTTTTAAAACCAAAAGAAAAAGTACATAATTTTTTATTATTAATGAATTTTGCAAAATATTCACTAAGAAATATATTTACTTAACCCTTTATAAGGACTTGTGCTTTAAGTATATATTTACCAATAATTTATTGCGTTTTTAAATACCCATGGAAAGCTGTTTTTGAGTGAGTGAATATGAACTTTTGCCTTTTTCAGCTACCAAGGGCTTTTTGGGGCGGACCCCCTAAGTTTGAACCTGGTCAAGGGACGAGGGCGCACCTGAGGGTGGCATCCTCCTTCCCCCCTCCGCACCAATGGGGGCGTTTTAAACTCTTACAGGAAAGTGCACACCCCCCACAGGCGGGGATTTTTTGGTACTGGGGTCGAACCGGACAAGGCCAACCCCGGGCCGATACCCATACTTCGGCTACCGCACCACTTTTCTTCTGGGACCTCTACCTTTTTTTGGAAAATTTCCTTTTTAAAATGATATCATTACCCAAAAAAGGGGGAAAAATAATTTTCAATATAGCTGCTATATTAGTCCAATTATAGTCCTTCCTTCAGGGCCAAAACCCCTTTTGGGGAAACAAAAAAATAAAAAAAGTACTTGGTTTTTTTCTTTTAAAAAAATTTAAAGTCTGATTCCCCAAAAAAAAGTATTTTTATAGTAAATTGAAGGGCCCCTTTTTTTTTTCCCCCCCCGATTAGAAATTTCACTGTATACATTAAAATCAATTTTTAAAAAGTAAATTTTGATGGCCCATGTATCTTTTTTTTGAAAAATACTGTTCACAGGTAGTAAATTTTTTTATGGGGGATATTTATAATGGGTGTCTAATTTTATAAAATTGGGAAATTTTTAAAAAAAAATAAAACCATTTTTGCCCAAAAAAATTTAAGGTTTTTCATTGGGTCAATTTTGAATGGTTTGGGGGTAAAAATTTTTTAAAAAAAATTTAAAAAGCCGTTTTTTTCAATTTTGGGAATTTCAAGGGGGTAAATTTAAATTAAAAAGAAAATTTTTTGGGATAAAAAATCGTTCCAAAATTTTTAAAAGGTTTTTGAAAAAAGGGCCTTTAAATTAAAAAAGTTTTATATATACGGGATTAGTTCCCCTTTAAAAATAAACTAAATTTTTAAAAACTTTTTTATTTTAATTTTAAAAAATTAAAATATTTTTAAATAAAATTTAAATTTTTGGGAAAAAAAAGGTAATTAAAAAAAAAATAAAAAAATATTCCATTAAACAAGTTTATAAAAAAATTAAAAATTTTTTTTTGAAAATCTTTTTGAAAATTTTTACCCTTTTTTTTAAAAATTTTTTTTAAAATTTTTATTTAAATTAAAAAAATTCCCCCTTTTTCAAAATTTTGGGAAAAAATTAAAATAAATTCTATATTCCCTTTTAAAATTGGTTTAATAAAAAAAAAGCAATTTTTTAAAAATTTAAAATTATTTTTAAAAATTTTTGAAATTTTCAAAATTCTTGTTTCCCCCTAATTGGGAAAATTTTTTAAAAGGTTTGAACCTTAATTCACATTCAATGCCTGTAAACAATACTCGTTTTGTAGAATTATTCAAACACAAAGAAAAAACCATCATTACGATAAAATTAATATTAATTTAAAAAATTAAAAATCAATTTTCAAGTGTGGGAACTGTATACAAAAAAGAAGAATTTACGTAGTAGTTTTATGAAAAAGTATAACAGTTTATTGAACAAATTTATGTGTGTGCTGTTTTATATATAATTATCATGTTTTATATATAATTTTAGATACAATCAAGGAAATGTATCATACATATATAAACTTTTAAAATTCTTTTTAAATAAAATGCTTTAATAGATCTTTAAAAAACTTTCCCTTTGAAACACATTTTTTCATTCATTATTTTATTCTTTCTTTTATAAATTGCTTATAACATTTTACAATTATACCCTAAGTTTTAAATTATATTTTTAAAGAAGTCCTAATAGTATTTAGATCTGTTTAATTCTTATATGTAGCAATATTAAATAAATGAAGATATTTTTACTAAAAGGGGAATTAAATGTACCCAATGAATAACAAAAGTGTGCAAAACTTACAATTCTGCATTGAGTTATAAAAATGCAATATATCACAAAACATAAATTTTATGGAGTATATATCAGTTTCATTTTAAAATACTAAACCTGGACTAAATTTGTGATTTTGAATTAAACACTAACTTTAAAAAGTCTGTTTTTCTCTGTGCGAGACAATTATCTTTTGAAAACTATAATATTCCCTTTTCTAACTATTTTTGGCCTTTCTGAAATAGTTTAATTAATTTCAAATCAGTGCACATATATGTCTCACACAAATAAAAACAAATAATTCTAAATTTAAGAAAAATTAAAGTTATAGAATTACTGTATCTAGTTTTCAATTAAAAGTAAATTAAAAATTGAGATTATTTCCGATGCAGGACATTATTATCAATCAATTTAAGGTATCCGATTACTTGCGACAATTTTTTTTTTAAAAAATGGAGATATGGGGATTTTTTTCTGATCTTTAGATTTATTTAGTATATTTTATGGAAAAATCCTAAAGACTGAAAACAGAAAGAAGAAAATTATTATTATTAAAATGGGAAAAACTGGTAAAAATGTACAAAAATTACATAAAGGGGGCCCACTCTGTACAAAAACTTTATGAACAAATTCTCACTTTTGCAATTTTGATGTGTTACTTTGTTATTCATGTTTAAAATGGCCTTCAGGTTAAGAGATATTTTAATTTTTACAAAAACTAGAGAACTTTATCTTAGGGACTATACGAAATTGCTTACAAAATCAGTGATTATATTCAGATAAAGGACTGAGAATTTTGAAATAAAACAGTGTTTGATAAATCTGAAGATCAAAACACTTCTACTGTTATACAGAACATACACAAAAAAATTCAGCAAATAATTTTTAACACTTTTTGAGCAATCACTGCCCCGTTTGAGTTATTCGGAAAAAAAACACATTTCGATTAAAACGCATTTTAAGGTTTGACATCTTGTGTAAAGTTATGGCATTTGCTTTTACTAAAACACTTGTAGTTTTTGTTCTATTCAATGGAAAATAAAAATCTTGGTATTTCTATTAAGCTAATGAGATGTCCCATAAAATAAAATCATAAAAAAAATTTGTCAATTTTTGAAAAAAAATCATGATTTTATGGTATAGTCGGATATCTTAAAATAAGTTAAATGCATAAATTCAATTCATTAATTCATTCAATCCAAACAGCACAGCTATGGCGAGAAAGTAATTCTTCGCTAAAACCCTACGCTGGTAACAAATTGTAACTATCCTTTGTTTAAATGACTTAGCCTTTTTCTTTTCTAATCCCAGATGTAAGATCTTCCTAATCCTATTGTTCTTTCTTATTGATTTTTCGATTCAGTCCAATGAATAAGTCACGAGAGTTAAATTATTTGTACCACTTATTTTTAGAAGTTAGATGATCTGGAACCACCAATGGTGTAATTTAGATGGAACAATTTATGAGCTCAAAATATCGTTTGATTTTACTTTAGAAAAGTGTTAAGCGTTTTTACAGTATAGTAATTACTTTGATTATATTTTACTGGGTGTACTTAAATAATTTTAATGATCTATTCAGAGAGATTTATAAAGAGTGAAGCATATTGCTTTGCTTTTTAAAATTGAATCTGAACAAATGGAGAAATGATATTTTCATCAGCTTATACATATAATTATGATTTTTTATGTACTAAGTAGATACTGTTACAAATATAGAAGACAATCTGTGAAAATGACAATATCAATGGGATCTCTTTAAGATGAGTTTTGTGGCTATTTGTACATATATATAATATATATATATACAATTACAATATGTATTAATTATTACTTACAATATGTTTTAGTATTAGTATTTTTAATTAATTATACAATTATTCAATAGATGGCACCTCATGTTTAATAAATTAATAATTTATTATTTTATTATTTTTTAAAATATTCTTGTAATCCTTTATTTTCCATAAAATTTTATATCAATGTTTATGTTTTAATGCACACACACACACACAAACATATATATATATGCTTTATATTATTCTATCTAATACTAACTTACTATTATGCGGTACTGTTTTTACTCTTGTTGTATTTGGTGGGAAACATAACATGTTGCTATACTGACGAAGTAAGTCCTATCTACTTTATTGCATTTACTTTAAAAATATACTACTAAATATTAGCAGGCTATAATTTTATCGTTATATTTTAATGGAATCAGTGTATTTTATTTGCAATATTTAAGTTTCTCATAATACTATTCTTTCCTTTCCCTTTGGCTCATGTATAGGTAAATTAAAAGTGAAGGTTGACTAGAACTAAAACTTGTTTAAACTAAGCCTGCAATTTGGGTCTAAGGCCGGGTAGTAAATAAAGATACTGGAATATTCTATCTGCCAACCAGTAAAATAATATTTTGGGTATATATATGGCTAATATTTACATATGGACTATTATATATGAATATATATATATATAAAGATATATATATATATATATATATATATACATACATATAAAATGGACAGATAAATCGTAAACAGTTGCTAAATCCTATGGTTTATTTGTCTTTAAAATTTAATACATTTTTGTTTTGATATATTTTTAAACTTTAAAGAAACCTAAAGATGAAATAAACTGTAATGCATTTATGGTTTCACATTTCACTATGTAACATTCGGGGAGTCCGAATTTTTGCAAGAGCAGCATAATGAAGAATTAAATACAAATTCTTTATACCTCTCAGTGAAAAAAAGAGATTAAAGAACTCAATAAGGAACTTCCATAACCCATAAGAAAATTCCTTTCTAATAATATTATTAAATATTCATGACCGAAAGTTCCTTATTATTTGAAAATTCAATAACTCACTTAATAATACAAGTAGAGAAGTAAAAATTGACATACATGCTCGAAATGACATGGGGTTTTATTAAAACCAGAAAAGTTCAAATAATGGCCACTGGAAAGCAAAACGTCAGTGACACCGCATGAAATCGTGTTAAAATGAACTGTAGTCAGAGAAGAAACGCATGCCCCGGCAATCGCAACATGTCGGCATTACATGAAAGGCATTGTTAGTAGAAACTGTACTATCATAATCGAGATCATTTACGATCCTGCCCTTAATATAAATATTAAGATAACAATTTTTGAACAGAAAAATTGCACAAAAATTAAATGGTAATTAATTTTTGTTAAATTTTCATTTAAGTATCGTATTGTAATTCAAAACAATCGTGTCAATAAAATTTCAGTTCAACTGAATGCTTTAAAACGTGAGAAAAAAAACATTTTTCAAGTTTGGACACAAGTCGCCAAAAATGATGCCAACGTGTCTGTATTGGTAAATCTTTAAATAATTAGTTTAAATCAATTAATTTTTATTAATTACAATTAAATTACTGTATTATCAGCCGAAATAATCATGCATATTAAATTTCAGAATAATTGAGCACTTTAAAATATATTTTATTAGCGATTGAAAATTCCATCAAGGTAAATAAACAAATAAATATAGAGAGAGTGTGAGCTAATAGTAGGAATTGAAAAAGAGCGTGAAAAATCTTTAGTGCACCACATTTGGTGAGGATAGCATGCTGAGCCACCACTTACGTTATTCTTGGTCTCCCAGGTGTCCAGATCTCAACCTGTGGGATTATCTGAAATCTCACAAATGTCCTGCAATTGTTCGACCTTATAAGTAGATGCTAAAAGACTCACCATACCTACGTATATGCTGCAGTGTTATCTATATTGCCCCTCAACTACATGTATTGTTCATAAACGACAGGCTGACATGTTGAACATATATTATAAAGAACACCGTTTATTGCTAAAAATCAGTTGCTCTGCCAATTATTGCTTTAGATTCCCCTTCTCTCTCTCTCTTTATTAAAATACTATATTATACTTTCGATGTTTACATTGAAATCCATCCCCAACACGGTTCAAACAAATACTCTGAAATTTGGCATGTATATGTTTTTTTTTTTTTTGGAAAGAGGGGTTTTTGCTATCTTTGCAATCACCACCAGGTGACACTACTGCATATTAACTTTTGAACCGTTCACCGTTCAATCAATCTCCAAGTTTCCAACATGGTTGCCAAAAATGATGATAATTTAACTCTACCGCTAACATTTCGTTGTTTAATGTTTTCTGATGCCATAAAACTCTACTGAGAATAAATTATTTCTTATATTTTTTTCGTTATTTTATCCAATTTTGGAGCATAAAAAATAATTGTTAAAACTTAAAAAACGCTTTATAGTGAATCGAACTAAAGTAAAAATCTTAATATAAGACTAAAATGAGTAACGAGAAAATTAATGTCATTGGGATAAAAGTGTGGGGCGCTCTATATTAATTGTTACAATTTCTTACTAGTTCTATTCAGAAATGCTAAGTTAGTGAAAAAAATGTAGTACAAAGCACACATCATGCTTTTACCACAATGCCATTAAATTCCTCGCTGACGATTTTATTCTTATTAGAATAAACTTTTGGTTGATTCCTTAAAACGTTTTTTAGATTTTTTAAACTCTGATTTATTTTTCAGTTTTTAGTTCGATCTACAATAAAAGCCTGTTTTTTTATTTTTTAAAACTATCATTTACTCTTTGTTGAATTTATCCTTGAGTTTGATATTTGGGGCCGGAATTATGTAGATACTGGAATTAGTCTAACTCTTCAATGGATATTAATTAACGGGTCTGAAGGGTATTTATTCTCTCCGTTTACAGGGCCTTTGATGAGCCCCAATTCAAAGATTCCGTCTCTACAGATACAGGTCTAACTAATAAAATTGTGTTAAGAAGAAATATTAAATACCAATCGTAGTATCACCTTTTAAACGTGTATTGCTTTATAAAAATAAAAAAAAATATTTAGAAGTTAGAGCATAAATTATTATTATTCACATGCACGAATCTTTTTTAATTTCGATTTTCAGAAAAATTCGCACCCACCCTACTCTTCTTCCCACAAAGGTTACTTTTTTCCTGTTTTATTTGTATTAATGGCAAGCCTATTAGCGGTTTTAGGCTTGTACCTTAATCTTTTAGTCGCTAAATTTGGAATTAGTCGCCAAACCCGAAAATATTTTATGCAAATTTGTCACGCAAAAATTTTGAAATCCTTTTGAAATTTCCCAAATTTTGCAGGATCTGATCAAAACTTTAATAAAAATTAGAAATTATTGTATTGCCATCGGTCCTTGACAAGTGTACAAAATTTCGAATTCATCTGACCTTTTAAGTGGGTAAAATTCGAATTAAGAGATTCCATTACATACAAGTGAAACTTATAAAAGCTTGATAAAAAACGGAGCCAGATGTTTGTAAGTCCCAATTCAACTACATAAGGATAAAAAAAAACCAGTTACAAATGCTTCTGGCAGAAATTGCAGTATAAGTAACAAGCATTTGAATTTAAAGATTTAATTTCCCTAGGGAAAATTTTTTTTCCTTTAAATTTTAACAAAAAATTTTCATTAAAATCAAAAACCAAAATTTTAAAAAAAAAAATTTCAGTCCCCGGGGTTTATGTAAATATTATAAAAAAAAAATATTGCATCTGGAATATTCCTCAAAATTTTAAAGTACTTTCCCCGAAAAAGTCAAAATTTGACGTACTTTTCCATGTTTCAGTAAGTAATTTTTTTTTTTGGAATTTTTTAAAATTTCTTGAAAGCGAATATTTTTTTTTTTTTGCGGGAAAGGATTTAATTAAAAATGTCCTGTTACAAGAACATTTAATAGCTCCTTGAGAAGGTCATGAATGCATTATTTCAGTTGTTGTGTACTATTTTCCACATGGATGATGTGTTCTTCATTTTATTTGATATTGGGACAGGCTTAAAAAAATTTTTTAATTTTTAGCTTTCTTTCTATAAAATTAATGTTAAACTTAAATAAAATTTTTTAAAATAAAACTTGTTTGATAATCATTAACATAAATTAGAAATTAGTATTGTAAGAAAAAATTATGTAAAGAGAAATATGAAATGTTATTTAAAATTTTCTTTAACACACCAAGATATTAAAATTTGTTTTAATTATAATGTTTGGGAATCGGTTTTTTTTTTAAAAACCCCTTTTTAAACTTGAATAACGTAAGGGGAAATGCTGAGCGTCTGGTACCTCTTCAAAAAACATCCTCAATCATTTGTTTTTTGATTAAGAAGTCTCAGGGGTGTTAAATTTCTCTAGATGGCTTAAAATATAAACAATTTTCACACAAATAGGTATAGTTCTTTTAAATTAAATAAATCGAATATTTTATACATTATTTATAATGGAATGGGACTTCAGAAATGTGTAAAATGTTTAAAGTATAATCATAATTTTAAAAATTTTAAGAATACGGAAATAAGACAAATTTCTATTAGAAATATTTATTTTTACGTTGCGCATGCTATTTTCTAAAATAGTAGCTATAAGTTGATTTATAAAGTTAAATGTATCCTTATTACACTGTTTTTATATAAATAAATCTTTTAACCTGTTTTTTTGGGTTGTAGAAAAATAAAATACCGCCCTTCAAAATTTCATTAAGTCTTACATATAACTAGCAAATTCATCGAAATACTGCATAATTTCTTATGCAGTTGCACAAAAATAAAATCGCATAAAAAAGGACAGCACAAAAAGAGGTTCTACTGTAATAAATTATATTATTTAAAAAATAAAAATTTACATTTTCAAATTTTTAAAAAAAAATTCAATATTTTTTTCAAATATTTTAAAGATATATTATTCTTAAATGAGGAAGGGTTTAAAGAGTATGATATATTTTAAAATTCTATAAAGTTTTATACATCAAAGGCTATTATTTAGAAAATAGCGTGCAGAACGTAAAAATTACATAATATTTATTACAGAATTATTTCTTATTTTCATATGCTTATAATAAGTAAAATTATGTTTATATTTTAAAACTTTTGTACTTTTTGAAGTCATATCATCCTTTGTAAATAATATGTAAGAGATTTGAAATATTTAATTTAAATTTAAAAGAATTATACCTGTTTGAAAATTGTTTATATTTTCACCCTCTGACAAAATTAACACACCTGAGACTTCTTAATGCCACACTATAAAGTAACACATTAGCGAAAAGCAACGGTCATAGTAACTCTTTGTCGATGAAAAACCGAAAAAGATATTCCAGCTTTCCCCCCTTCCCTGTCAGAATTTCGGCAATTTGGAACTGAGGGGACTTTGTATGTGTTCGAGTGATTTAACGAACATTAATCCCTTTACACGGCGATTTTCAGACCACCAGGACACGAACGCATGTGTCGCTGACTACAAGCTTATGATTTGATTACACGAATAGTGATGTAGAGAGGTCCTTGTAAAGGTTTTATAATTTATCTTTCAAAAAAGGACCTCGGCATGGAATCTTTTGATAATTTTATATTAATGCAGGCTCCAAATTTGAATATTTTAATTTTAATGTTCAAGTCTTTTCAGTTTTTCAAGCTGAGTTTATTATGTATAATAATAATAATAATAATAATAATTCACGTTAATCTTCTGTTGAGGGTTTTTTAAACCCAAATAATGGTCTTAAGCCGTTCAGGACTACGTGTAATAGTTTATTTATAGTTTACAGTCTAAAGGGATGTATATAAATATAAACTTTATCACTATCCAAACTAAAAGTTCTGCATTTTTAAATTGGACCTGATGCAATCTAGATCATCTGAATATAGGGCCCAATCAGAAGCTTCTTTACCGCGGAAATCATGTTTTTAATAGCTTACGGTTGACCATCGGTATAATAGACGGAAATTTCTGGAGAAAAAAGGCTGATTTTTCTGTGATTTTCCTGTAAACCGTGCGTGTTTATGTCTTTATTTGCGTGCTGTTAGATTTTTATGAGAAAGATTTTTTTTTCTACTTAACCCAATAAAATGAAAATTTAACAGTATCAAGCCTCAACAATCTCTACCTTGTTCCCCTAATTAATATATATATATATATATATATATATATATATAATTAAATCTTAATAACTATATTAGTTTTTGCATAATGTGTGAACATGAATATCCTATTAATTTTCTCTACTCTTATATTTCTACTGGTTTTAAGTTAAATTACAAAATATAATAATACTTGCATTAGGTTTCATTTTTCCCCATCTATAATGTTATTCATTCCTGTCATTAATTTTAACCATACAGTTTCTCAATTTCCACACAAGATGGCGCTACATGTTTAATAAAATTATACATATTTTATTTTATATTAGAATTACTGTGTATAATTGGAGATCCACTTGATTCCAATAAATATCCACTCAGTATTTTTAGTTCTTAATGTATACGAGCATATAGACTTACTTTTATCTTATTTTACTTATTTTTACTTTTATATGGTGCTCTGTTACTTCCTTTTATATTGGCGTGAAATATTAAGTAGTTGATGTGTTGACGTGGTGAGTTTTATTATCGTAGCAGTATTTTATGCGAAGTTTTTTTACTCTATATTAGTAAATAGTTTATTAATTGTTTTGATTATATTTTATTGAATCACAGCATTAGAGTATATTATTTTGTAATAATTACGTATTTGTGTAAAATGTCCTCCTTTCCTATTGACATAAATGTATAAGCAAAGTACAGATGAAGAATGACTCACCAAAAACATCCTTTAAATCTGTGTTATTGGTTTCTAAGGCAAAGAGTTTGCCGTTGTATTACTGCAGCTAATATTACTTACTGTTCTGACTAGTTATACTTAGGTTTATAACTATATATATATATATATGTGTGTGTGTATCATATTTAACATTAGAGCTTTTACACTGTACTGCAGACTTTTGTCGTAACTTTTAAGGCTATATTCGGCTAATGTTAAGGAATAGGGGCCGAATTCAGAAACCTTTTTTAGATATAAAAGTACTCAAACATTAATATTATATTCTGTTTACACTATCATCTAGAGAATCACTTATTTTATCATAGAACTCATTTTTATCCGAGTTCACACACTTTTTCTTTTATAAAATGTGCTTTGCATTTTTTTCCTACACCGTAATGCTAAATGAGTTATCCATTCACATGTTAAATAGAAAAACTAATTTTTATGAAATATTTTAAATATTTAAAAACACTATATTATAAACGGATGCATGAGTTACAATGTCACAAATTTTTATAAAAATTGAGGCATTTTTCCTGTCCGAAAATGTGATCTGCGTCAAGTTCGAGCTCTCGTACATATGACAAAAACAGCCTTAAGGGTGCGATCGATCTCTATGAGAATTATATAATTGTCTTTAAATTTATCATATACGTATGTTAGAATCCTACACTACACACGCACAGATATATTGAAGTCCTTTGAAATATCATTACCTAAATAATGAACTCCATGGACTGATTTCAACGTTCTTTCTCTCTCCCTTCGACACGCAACCCGGTACTTATAAATTCTACAATATCAAATCATCACGAATCTCCAAATCTTCCACATCCGTGCGCTCTACGATGTGGAATACACCCTATGTCCGGCAGGCACGAGGCGGAAGCGGATTTCAAACGAAGTTTATTCTCTTCCGGCGAGAGCTTAAGTGGATTCGTCAACCCCCATTTCGATATCCGTCTATATTTGGAATTTAAATGGTTGGTGAGGAGAAGTGGATCCGAAGCTGGATAACGGGGACTTCTGCCAATCCAAATCATAATAATATTGAATGAAAAGCTCTCATTATTATCATTTGATAAATATCGTTATTCGTATTGGCTTCCTCCAGTATTATAGCAATTGTTGAGCTTGGAAATGAAAGGTTGATATTAGAGAGGGAATATTAATCACCATGGCAATCTTCTAAAGGTGAAATTCAGAGAATATTTTAATTCTAAAAGATATAATTATATGAAATTTTGCATCATTTGTCCTGAGCGTTATCATCTCCTGTATTAAGGAAATAGTGGGCCTTCACAATGTCGAATTTTGGTTAAAATTGTGGTTTTGATTTTTTATACTGATAATGTTCCTTATAATTCATAGAATAATTATGCTAAAGAATTTTGTCATTTTGCTTAATAATTGCTGAATTTTTTTTTTATTTTATTCAAATAAATTCGTTTAAAATGCACTTTTCTTAGTTTGTAAATTTTCGTTTTCATTGTTACGTAAAATGCTCCTTGCGTTTCAAATTACGTCATATCTCTTTGAAATTTTCACAACTTATGAAAGATGATATAACTTACAAATTTGTGAATTAATCTTCTAATGAATTTAACGCATCATATTTTTGTGTTGTTTTGAAAACCTTGAATGTCTGATAATTGGTGAAATATTTCATATAATATAGACATTTTATCTTTCTTCCATTAAATTTTATTCTGAATTTAAAATCCATGGAAAGATATATTTTACTATAAAACCAAAATCATGTACATATCTTAAGACAGAATTTCTCAAACTGTGGGGCGCGCCCCCTAGAGGGGCGTGATAGCTCAACAAGGGGGGCGCGAGCATAACGAAAAGTCGAAAATAACATTATTTAAAAATATTATTAATTCACTGAAAGGAAGCAGAACAAAATACATTCTGACAAAACGAAAAAATAGAATACTGACATAATAAAAATAGATTACTGACATAATAAAAAATAGAATACTGACATAATAAAAAATAGAATACTGACATAATAAAAATAGAGTACTGACATAATAAAAAATAGAATACTGATAAAAAAAATAGAATACTGATAAAATAAAAAATAGAATACTCATTTAAATTAATATAATATATTTATAAATATATCGTAACTGCACATTGTATTTGATAATTAATACCAAGTTAAGAACAGGTTTAAGAATTACCAGTGACTCCATGGGCTTGTCATATATAAAATTATATAAAAAATTATCTGGATAACTTTTACTGTTTGCAATTAAATTCGAATTGTTGATTTACGTCGAAGTATATTATTACTGAATTCAATACATTGTTGTTGTTTGGATGGGGAAGGGGGGAAGCGCGAAGAAAATTATGACAGAAAATTGGGTCCCAAGTATTGAAAGTTTGAGAAGCACTGCAGTAATTTAATTATAATTATTAAAAATTAATTGATTAAAACTAGTTGTTCAAAGAATTACAAATACAGCCACGTTGGCATCATTTTTGGCGAATAAGGTCAAAACTTGAAAATGTTTTTTTCTCACATTTTAAAGCGCTTATTTGAGCTGAAATTTTCTATGCACTATTGTTTTGTTTAAAAATACGACAATTTAATTATAATTAATTAAAATTAATTGACTGAAACTAATTATTTAAAGAATTACAGATATAGCCACGCTGGTTTCATTTTTAGTGATTTGGGTTAAAAATTTAAAATATTTTTTTCTCTCACGTTTTTTAAAGCATTCAGTTGAACTGAAATTTTATATACACGATTGTTTTGGATGACAATACGATACTTTAATGATAATTAATAAAATTAATTACCAATTAATGTTGTGATTCTGTCCTATTTAGATACACATTTATATTAATTGAAACTATTTAAAAAAAGGAGCTAAAATAAAAATTTTCTTTATGGATCTAAGTAGGAATTGACTTAATTTTTTTTTATATTACTCATTTTTAGTAATATTCCCTAATGAGACATACATTAAGGAAAATTCGCGCCATGTACTGCACACACACACAAACCATTCAACAATGACCTATCCATTGACACAAAAGTTACATTGCTATATTAAACGGTTATGTTGTAATTAATTTTTATAATCAGGACAAAACTATTGGTTCACTTTATATGAGTGTGTGTAATGTATTCATTGTTGTATCTAACTCTCTAAGGTATCCGACTACGTTCGGAACCGTGATTTTGCAAAAGCGTATAAATGGATATTTTCTTGATATTTAGGGTCACTTAGATTATAATACATGTATAAATTGTTTTAAGGACATTTTGACAAAAAATTAAATTTAAATATAATATTTTGGCAAAAAATTAACTTAGAATAATCGTTTTCAAATATATTCCCCTTTGGTGAAAAATGCTTCTATTATAATAATGTTTTGCCTGTGTATAGCTCAGACCTCTCTACAGAGGCTCAGCTAGAATTTTCAAATATTTAACTTAGAAGTGGTTTTATCCATATTTTTCAACAACAGAGGGGAGAAATTTTAAGAAAAAAACGCCGATAATTATTTCAATGGGTTGTAACTCTGAAAATAATGTGAATTTTTCAAATATTCTAGTTGAGCCCTGAAAGAGGTCTGTGCTATATACAGGCAAAACATTAAAATAATAGAAGCATTTTTCACAAAAGAACATTTTGAAAAAAGATTATTCTAAGTTAATATTTTGCCAAAATATTGTATTTAAATATTTTTTTGTCAAAATGTGTCCTTAAAACAATTTTATACATGTATTCTAATCTAAGTGACACTAATCATGAAAAGTATCCATTTATGTACTTTTTTAAAATCACGTTCCGAACGTAGTCGGAAAAAGGCACTTCTTTATTGCATATAACTAAGCATAATACACTCATGTCCATAAATTGAGGATAATGCAAGTTGAGTCTGAAGCAAAACAGATGGGATCTATTTAGAAGTTTTTTTTATTAAACAAAAGGTAAAGAGCAAAAAAAATATTACATGTTTCATATTATTAATAAAAATTGCGATTTTTGCTCCCTGGATGAATTTGCAAAAAGCTCTATCTACAAAAACCAATATTATATGCTTGGTATGATGGTAAATACATATTATAACTCCCAGGCAATGCAAAACTGTCTGCACAACGACTAGGCATCCTGAGTATCAAATTATAGATCTGATCTTGGGAAATATTACACCTCTCATCAAGCAATGCCTCCTAAATTCCGGTAGACATGTAGGAGATGGTTGGCAGGCTGCAACTCGTCGGTTAAGTATGTCCCACACATACACTACTGGATTCAAGTCCAGTGAGAATACTGGCCAATCAATACGAGTGATATCCTCCGATTGAAGGCAATCGTATACAAAGTTTTCATGGAAAGGACGGGCTTCCTCAACCATAAACACAAATTCTGGCACTCTCCACAGGAAGACGGGCGTGTATCAGATAGCAAGCTAAACCTGGACTCGTCAAAATACATCACACAATCCCACTGCTGCGGTGTAAACAATGCGTGCTCTCTACTTCAACGTAGGCGATAGTGAGTTGCAGTAAGTCGAACACATCTGAGAGGTCTACGACGTTATATAGACCAAAATCTGCCCTAAACATCTATACATAGTCTGCCTTGAAACAGTGGCTTAAGGTATCCGACTATGTTCGGAATCGTGATTTTGCAAAAGCGTTGTAAATGGATAATATTTATGATATTTAGTAACACTTAGATGAGAAAATGTACATAAAATTATTTTAAGAATAGTATTACAATAAAAAAATGATTTAAGTACAATATTGTGACAAAAAATAAACACAGAATGACCCATTTTCAAAGTATTCTCCTTTCGTGAAAAATGCTTCTATTATAATAATATTTTGCCTGTATATAGCTCAGATCTCTGTACAGAGGCTCAACTAGAATTTTTGAAATATATAGCTTAAAAGTGGGTTTATCCGTGTTTTACGACAACAAAGGGGAGAAATTTTAAGAAAAAAATGCCGATAATTAATTCAATGGGTTGTAACTCTGAAAATAATGTGAATTTTTCAAAAAAAAAATAGGTCAGACTTTCTGGAGAAGTGTTTATTTTATATATGCAAAATGTTATTATTTTAGAAGCATTTTTTATAAAAGGAGAACATTTGGAAAAAAGGTTATTCTAAGTTACTTTTTTGCCAAAATATTGTATTTCAATAATTTTTTTTGTCAAAATGTCCTTAAAACAATTTTATACATGTATTCTAATCTAAGTGACACTAAATATTATGAAAACTATCTATTTATGCACCCTTTTTAAATCAAGGTTCTGCAAGTCGACGGATACTTTAAGAAGACATGGTTCCTTTTGAACATTTTTTATGTACTTAAAAACTATATTTTAGCATTTCATATAATGTTTCTATTCAAAAAAATGATACGAGATGAATTTTTACATTTTCTTCACACAATTTTAAAAATTAAAAAATTTTGAAGAAAATTTGGAAAATTTTAAAATTTTACTCCTTTTGTAATTATTAATCTTTTGACCTGAATTTTTTTGTAATATTCTTAAAGATGTTCTAAACTACTTTAGGGATAAATTTTAGAATAACTTAATTCGTTTTCGAGAAAAAAAATAATAAAATGCTGATATGCATGCCAAAATTCAAGGAAAAAGCCAATATGTCCTACATTTAAATATTTTTTAACAAGAGTACTCAGTTAACAGCAAAATGGATTCCTAATTTTGTTACATGCTTTATATATAACACAAAGGGAAAAAATGGAAGTGAATGGAAAATAATTGTGGGAGTAGTAGCATTTTGAATGCATTAATGCAGTGGTCTTCAAACTTTGTTCCAAGGAACCCTAGGGTTCCACGAGTTAATAAATGGAAAAGAAAGTTATTGTACGCATGCAAAACAGATTCACGTTCTCTGCTAAATTTGTACAAACACGAAATATCTAAATCAGCGTTTCTCAAACTGTGGGGCTCACCCCTCTTGGTGGGTGTGATAACTCTGCGAGGGGGGCACGAGCATATTGAAAAGTCGAAAAATAATTATTTAAAAATTATTAATTTTACTGAAAGTAAACAAACAAAATACATTCTAACATAATAAAAATTAAATACACATTTACACTGGTACAATACACTTATAAATGTATCAGTACTAAATAATGTATTTTATAATTAATTTACCTATGACCCCATGGACTTGTCATATATAAAATTAAAAACAAAAATTAACACTTATCTCGATAATTTGTACGGTTTATAATTAGTCTCTTAGCTGCCAATTAAAGTTAGCTGAATTACCATGGTCAAATGAGTGTCAGCGTCGCCAATCAGAGACTTAATTCGGCGAAATGAAGTCTCTGATTGGCTAGACGCTTGACACTCGACGTTTGTACGCCTTGGTGTGAATTCAGCTTTACGCGATTCGCTCCCCAATGCCAATAAGTAAATCCTTCGCAAACACTGTCAAGGTCCTTTTATTGTGTTCCAAAGCCTTCGGAATAATTTTATGCTTAGTAGTGCACAGAAAAGATCGTACTTTGGGCAAACGTATATATACGTCCGATATATTAATGCTGTGGCTGAGTGAGACGTTTATATACCCCGGTGGCAAGAGGTTATATTCGTATTGCAGTTTTAGGGTCAAGTATAGTGTTATTGAATTAAATATATTGTTATTGAATGGATGGGGCGCGATGAAATTTATGATTGAATAATGGGTCGCAATTATTAAAACTTTGAGAATCACTGATCTAAATCCTTGCTTCCCAAAGCAGGTAGCACGTTCCACGGGGAAAACGTGTAAAACGAGCGGTTCTAGAAGGCCTCTTTTTTACGTAATTCGTTGCAAATTTTAATTCTTTGCATATGTCAGCTTGGGAGTCATTACAGGGGACACACTATGGCAGAAATTAACCGCAACAAAAGTGGTAAAAAGGATTTTTGTGTTTTATGACATTTTTTGGAGGGAATAGAGTAGAATGATTCAGAGAAAGAAATTCTTTTTCTAAAAGAATGTGGGGAACTTGTGGTTATTTGATTTCTGAACTATTTATTTAGCTCCAGCATTTATATACATAACACGGAAATTGAAGGGCCTTTATAATTTGTGTTAAAACAGCAAAAATGAACGATATGTTCAGTTTCGAATTATTTTGTAGTTACTTAAGTATTAATGCGGATTTGTAAAATAAAAAAAAAAATTATTGCGTTTGCTATAATTATTATTTTTTTTACTTTTATTATTATGTGTGTAAATATCCATTATTATCACTAGTTTCTTCCAGTATTTTTACATGTTGATTAAGTGTGTGTTTTCTTAGCTGGATTGCAGGATAATATTTCACAAACATTTTCGATTACGTTGTTATTCAATGAAAAAATGTATTTGCTCCTTATTGAAAAAAGATTCTCAGTAGTTTATAAAAACCAATAGAAGTTCATTTAAAATAAAGAATATTAAAGAGCTCTAAAACATCCAATGATTCTTTACTGTACGTAAAAGAATTCTAATAAAAACAACTGTGTGCTTGAAATTGAAATAAAATGTGGTTATAATATTTTATAGTGTGATAATTTTGCTTTGTGGTTAGTAATAATTGAGGAAATCTACAATTGTGAAATATTCAGTTTGTATTGCTTCAAATGTTCAAGAAGTTTCAAAGAAAATATGTTAATTGGTAGGCTTATGTGAATGATTTATCGTACGAGCAACTAGCATCAATAATGTTATATGGTGTATGATTCCGAATAACTTTGTTTTTGGAAATGATTTTAGAAGTTTAAATACTTATATAATGTGATATATTTTAATTATTACTAATTAAGACACATAATTCTCAATATTTGTATTACCAATAAGACTACTTTTTAAATATTTCTGTTAAGTTAGAATAAAGCTGCTTTTTTCGTTATCATTTCTAGTCATTTTAGGGCCCCGGTATCCAGATGTTTCTAATAACGAACTCGTGACCGGCGTTGTTGAAATGCAGATTCAAGTCCTGATGTCTCTGAACATCTTCCTTGTATAGAAGTTGAAGTGCGTTCAATGTGTCGATGTCCTCCCGTCGACGTGTTGTGGAAGTTTTGAGTAGTGGGGTACCATTAAGGCATCGTCCTCATCACTTGGCTTTGTTTTAAAATTAAGAGGCCCTTCGCCAATGGCCCTACTGTAGTTTCAAAGTTTCACGTTAATTAGGTCTCATTTCTTAATCAATATCATGCTTACTGCACAATTTCGGTGAAGACTTTATTGATATTCATTTATAAATATTTTTATTTGAATTAATAGAATTTTTAGAATGATTGCATGTTTAAGAACCAGTGAATGAATGGAATGTAGATTTTATTCAAGATGGCCACCTCGCACTAAAAGAAAAACAAGATATGAAGAAAAAAAAAAATATTACTGAAACGTGATGAAGCAACTGAGAACTTTAGAATTACAATCATTGAAAATGCTTCAAAAAATGGAATAAGGAGAAATTTACTTACGTTTTCCATGTAAAATGGTGATGAAGAGTATTAATACCAGGATAAAAAATGAATATGAAGAATTTCAAAATGCCGAAAGAAAAAGAAATTAAAAAAGGAAGGAGTAAAAAATAAAATACAATTTGAGGACGAAAGAGGAATTAAATATTAAAAAAAATTACCAGTTTATTGTGGGATGACAAAAAAAAGTTTGAAATTATTTATTAAAAATAAAACAGTAGAAATTCGTGACCTGTTACCATTAAAAGAAAAACTCTGTCGACAGATTTATTCTAATGTTAGTTGGGATTCACACCGTAAGATCCACGATAAAAAAATTCTAACGTCCATTTTATTGCCTTTTTGAGAAACAGTTTTATTACGTCTTTACCAAATTTTTCCCATTTCCCATTGAGCGAAATCAGTAAAATCTTAACTAAGGTTTAAAAAAAGAAATTGAATGCCTTAAAAAAATAAAATTACCAAAATCTTCGAATTTGGCAAACATATTAATCTGTAAGAATTTAGCGTGAAACTCTCATACTCTTTGAAAAATTTAATTCTTGTCCTTACCAGTAATTCCTGAGATATTATAAAACGGAAATTACAAAAATAGAACATTGCAACAAAACAGTGTCCAATATAGAAATGGCTAATTATTTTTTAAAAATTGAATTGCTTAAAATTAATAATAGGGTTACCCTAATAAAAATATACATAAAAAATTATAAAATAAGAATCATACTTAAGCACTACAGAAAACATATTACCAAACGATAAAAATCAGTATAACCATATTGCAATGTTATCCCTCAACTTGGCGAAAATTTGAAACAATTTGGCGGGTAACGAATATTAAATTGACACCTTTAAGAGCACAATTAAAAACTTCGCTATACGTATGTTTCTAAAAGTTGATATACTTTTATAAAAGTTGCCTATGCATATAATGAAGAAAAGGTTTTTTTCTAAATTGTACCCAATCTTTTAAAAATAATTTTATACATAAAAAAAAGAAAGTTTAGAATTTTAAAAATTGCTCTAGAGGTTTTATAATTTTTTCAAGGGGAAATTATCCAGTGATTTTCATCAAATAATTCATTAACTATGGTTTTGCATCATTTTATGTATATGCACGCGTAAAATATTTTGTATATTTAAGTAAAGCTTTTTTTAAAAAAAATGTTTCTTTTTAAAAAAAAATATGTATTTCGAGATACTAAATTCATGTCTAACTAAAGCGAAAAAAATTTTGAGCTAAAAAGTTGTTTTTACAATTCTAGAGAACAACTAAATTATCTTTTTACGCATACAAAAACTCCAAGCTCTATTAGAAATATTAAATATGCATACAAAATCGCAAAAACGGAATCTAAATTTTTATTATTTCACTATTTCGAATATGATCTGAAACCCTTACAAGCTTGAAAATTTGAAATGAAATCTGATTGAACGGATTTAAATATTTCGTTTCTACGTAATTAGGTTACAACCACTTTTACTTAAAACATGTTGATGAAATCATAGAATAAACCTACTAAGATGCATCAAAAACTGAGTATTCATTTAAAACTGTCTAAAAATAACTAAAAAAATTTCAAACTCACTAATGCTGTACGATTGCAAACCGATTATATCATTAAAGCCTTTCTGTGTGAAAACGGTGGAATAGGACGTTTTTATTGTATTAATATAGTTTTGCCCTGTTTTAGAAAACCGTCTTCACTTGGGGAGCTCACGTTTTAATTTTATCCATATACCTTTACACTGTCTTTGGACACCGTCCTCTCTTAGGATGCTGGCGCATAGCCTTACCTTGTCTACAGACACCGTCCTTGTTTAGGATACTGATACATAGCTTTACCTTGTCTACAAACAACGTCTTTGTTTAGGATACTGACGCATAGCTTTACCTTGTCTACAGACACCGTCCTTGTTTAGGATACTGATACATAGCTTTACCTTGTCTACAAGCACCGTCCATGTTTAGGATACTGATGCACAGCTTTACCTTGTCTACAAACACCGTCCTTGCTTAGGATACTGACACATAATTGTACCTTGTCTACAAACACCGTCTTCATTTTGGGAATTTGACGTTTTTAATGTGTCAACATAGCATTATCCTGCCTTAGGACACCGTTTTCACTTCAGAAGCTAACGTTTTTATTGCATCGACACCGCTTTATTTTGTCTTACGATATCGTTTGCGAATGAATTAAAGAATTGCTCATTTTATTAATAAAAAATATGCTCAAATTATCTTTCAGTAAATAAAGTGTAAGTAACCACGTTTGATAGAAATAATAATTGTAATCCATCTTTTTTATACTTTCAAATAATAATTCATAATTAAATATTAATTACCTTATTTATAATAAGTATATTTTTGCCAAAATATTATCTTTAAGAAATGTCTGAAGTAAAATTTTAAAAGTATATATATTTTTTCTTCGATTTTAAAAGCATTTTAAATATTTTTTTAAAAAACAGACACGTTATTAATCCCAGTAAAACTTTCATCATTTCTTAACTTTTTCAAATAATTTGTTAGAAAAACTTAATTGTTTAATTTTTGAATAGGTGTACTCTAATTCGAAATTTTACTAAAGTAAATTGAATATCGGATATTTTTGTACGTTAAAGATTATACATACTCCGTATCAATATCAAGAATAAAGGTCAGTTTAAAAACTGCATGGTAAAAAAAAAAACAGTTCTTAGATACAAAGTATACTTGAAATTATACTCATATGGTAGCCTTGTGAATTGATAATTCAACATAAGCATCCAACATTTTTGCCTGATGGGCCTATATTAGCTGCAAAATGAAAAGTAAATAATTCCATGAATTTATTTGGAACAAGAGCTCCTCCACCTCCATGCTTGAGCATAGACGTGAAGGTGTTCTGGAGTGGGGGTGTAAATTGGCATCAGAATTAGAAAATTTGGTATTTTTTTTATGGTATTGTGAATCCTGAGTTCTATTTCAATATTTTAAAGAGAAATTTTAAATTATCTGCCCGAAATTTGGATATTGGAGACTACTTAATATTTTAACAGGGTAATGACGTCCGTACCGTTTCAATGTACACCACTGGTGTCTCTAACTGTTCCCAAATTATGAAAACACCTCCTAAATCACTCTATTTACCCCAGTAGAACATATCTGGAGAGGTTTTTAAGTAAAAAAAAAGAAAACATGACAATTAAACACAAAATTTGAAGTAAAAACAATAATCACAGAAAAATGGAGGAAAATTGATGCAGAAATTACAAAAACTGATTAAATCTATACCAAGACGCTTAAAAGTTGTGGACACTCAGAGATATCCTACTAAGTACTAAATTAAGAAAGAAATACAATGTTTAAAGCTAATTTGAGATTTTTGTTAAGTGTGCGAAGATTTTAGTGGCCTTATTTTTAAGTAGATTTTTGATTATTATTTTTTAAAATAGAGTTATACAATTTTTTAAAAAAAATTAATTATGTTATTCCATCAGGAACAAGCTACATATCATAAAACAAATAACAATTGCAATATATTAATTTTATTAGTCGAAAACATTAAATTTTGATACATAAATTGCAAGTGTACAACACTTTGTGGCCCACTGTATATGTCCGATAATTAATGTTTTAACTATGCGACGAGTATATACCGCCAATGACACTTAACAGGTTGGGTAACCGTATTGTAGCTTGCTGTCAAAGTGTAGTGTTACTAAATTCATCACATTGTTATTGTATGGAAAGGGGACGCGATGGAAATTCTGATTGAATATTGGGTCGCAAATGTTGAAAGTTTGAGAAGCACTGTCTTAAAAACTAATGTTTAAGGAACATTTTCAAAAACAATTTAAAATATCAGTTTATAATAGTTTTTTTAAAAATATATATATTAAAATTATGAATATAATAATCATTTAATATTGTTACGAATTTTTTGTAAATAATTTGTATTTGAGTGTTTAATGCATTTATATTACTCTATGTTATGTTTATTTCATGTTAAAATTGTACCATTCACAAGCAATGCCACTCCTTACGTTATAATGGTGATCCAATGAGAACTTGGCGAAATCTTGGCGGTAGAGCCAAGTTGGCATCATTTTTATGACTACAGGGCCAATTTGGCGACTTTTAGCGACCAATTTGGCGTCGTTGGCGACCTTCTTGCGGAGCCTTGGAACCTCGAATCTTCTAGAAAGTAGTAGATCACTAGTGTCACGTTCAATGACGAGCTGTTATATTTCTGGAAGTTTCTGTCGCGCCTATATCGAGAGGCTCGCTGACGGCGAGTAGAGCCTGATTAAACCAGCGAGTAGTGAGGATTGTTTTGAATAGCGATTAGCTGTGCTTGTGAATAATCTTTAATTACGTGTATTTTAAACACTGTTATTGTGTTTGATTGCTGTTGAAGGTGTGAAGACCTTCGATATACCGGGGAATATTGTTGCTGAATTTATTTAAAGGATTGGAATTTTGATAATAAATTCGCATCTCTCTGAAGGAACTGTTCATTTTCTTTGTAACTGTTTTGTATAAAATGCTCGAACCCTCGGATCTACGTAACAATATATTGATTCCATTTTCAGCTAATTAAGCTAACAATTTAAGAAATTAGATTTAAAGGTCCACCGTCCCTTTAATAATGTAATCCAGTGCTTCTTAAACGTTCCTGATTTGCATCCCAATATTGAATCATAATTTTCATCGTGGTCCCCACCCCCCTCCATACAATAACAATGTATTGAATTCAATAATATTATACTTTTAGGCAAAAGTTACAATACGACTTTAACATCTTAAGTGCCACTGGTGTATATAAAGGTCTCTCTCAGCCAAAGTGTTAATTGCCCTGGCGTATACATACGTCTTTCGAAAGAGAGAGTACGTTTTTTTCTGTGCTCTATAATATTTATAAGAGCCTAAGGTTTTGGAATGCAACAAAAGGAACCTGCCGGTTTTCGCGAAGGATTTACTTATTCCAGAGTATTTGCTTATTGTTTCCTTTTCTTCCACCCCCCTTCCCCCGCAATACATCATGTATACGCGCATACGTGGTAAATGGTGTCATTGGGGAGCGATTCCAGTAACTTATAATCGGAAGGGAAGAAATTATCATGATAAGTGTTAATTTTTGTATATAAGTTTATAAATGACAGGCCCATGGAGTCACTGGTAATTAATAAACTTGTTCTTAAGTTAGAATTGTTAAATTAATTAACAATGGGACCAAGAGCCCCTGAGGACCCAGCTTCTTTCTAGGGTGTCCGCGAAGATACTTCATTTACTTTTTTGGTTTTACAGACATTGCAAGTCCTCGTGGTAAAAATCGAAAAATGTGCCCTCCTAGACTAGATCACTAGATTGTCCCCAATGAAAAAAACTACTTGAACTTGTATTTCAATTAGGATATTAATTAAATTTTTATTGTTTGTAACTTAATCAATGAGGAGTGTTAAAATTATTGATTGTGTTAGCATTAGTTACCCTAAATATTCTTATCTTCGGCCATAATATATTTTCTTTCTCCGATATACATATTTGTCTTAATTTACTTTAGCATTTTTTAATTAATTTTAACATTAAAAGGATATTTCGTTTTGCCGCCGATAAGCGGTGTTTAAAAATCGTTTTCAGTTATGCAAAGTATTTTTATTCAAATATCGGGAGGAATGACGTCATATGTTGATGATGTCATTCTTACGTTGGCTGAACAGGTGTTTTTAGAAAAATTTGAATAACTCACTTTCTCTTTTTTCCGACGGGAATAGCATCGGAGCTGCTTCGTAAAACTTGAATTGTATCAGAAAGGGAATGGGTAAATAATTATTTCATTTTGTTTTTATTTTAAGAATTAAAGTGCTATACCATAATTTCTTTTTTTTTGTAAATGACTTTTTCTTTTTAATATTACTATTATTTAATTATTTTTATCGTTTAGCTAAAATAAAAAGAGTTTATTTCTTAATGACGTTTCTTCTTTTTTTTGACCACTGAATGATATATGTTTTTCTTTTTTAGCCATCTCTTACTTCAGCAAACGCTGCCCTGCCATTAATACTCTGCTAAATGATTTTACCTACTTTGAGTTTTAATAACTCGTTGGAGTTTTATGGGCATTTAGTTTAGTATACGCCTAACAGATTGTCCAATATGGCAGACTGATACATAAAAGGGGAGGGTAGTGCAGCGATCAAAAGTTTAGGAGCCACATTTTATATTTGTTTAATAATTTCTGAACTTTTTCCGGTTTTATAATTGTATACTTTTTTGATTGAGGAATAATCTACAGATTGCATCAGAATTCTAAAGTATACTAAACTAGCTATGTTTTTGTGTTTAATTTATGACTTGTACAGAACGTTCATTCATGGTAGCGTTGGGATTAACTGAAAAGAAGTTGTCTTAAAAAAAAAATTTTTTTTTATAAATTTCCCAGATTCAATAAATTCAAAAGCTAACGGGGGTTAGTGTAATCAACAACATTATAAATTCTGCTTATAAAATATAATGAAGAAATGAAAACTCGCATCTTCTTTAGACTGTGTTTCGAATTTTGTGTAAATACTTTATATCTGAATGTGTAATACTTAAAATTTCTTTTTTATTTTTTAAAATTGAATATTGCAAGCAACCTTTTTCAAAATTGAAATTTAATGGAAACTTGGTAAAATCTTGGCAATAGAGACAAGTTGGCATCATTTTTGGCGACCATGTTGGCGACTTTTATGATTATTTGGGTGACTTGGCTACTTTATTGGGGACTTTTTGGCGTTCGTCCTGGATTCTTCAGAAATTAGTGAAAATACTAAACCGATCTATGGCGCAGGTGGATTTTTCTTGAAATATCTGCGAGAATGAAAAATGGAGGCCTATGAAAAGGGAGTCGCTAACCGAAACTGAGTTAGTATTGTTTGGGCCATTGGAAAGTCAGTATTGCTTTGACTAGCAATTAGTTGGTATTGATTTTACCGTAAAGCGTCAACCAATGATTAGTCATTACTTCGGCTGTTGAATAGGACGACTGAGTGCTTGCGAATAATCTTTAAACATACTTGGTTTTTTTAGACTCTAATATTTGTGGTTTAGCGCGGTAGAATGTATGAAGGTTTTTTGAGATTTACTCAGCAAATTTGAGTACTGTATCCTGTATTTAAACGATTGTTTTTTGACAATAAATTTCTATCACTCCTGAAGAATTGCCTTGCTCTTGGCGAATGATTTGCATAAAATTCTCGAAACCTGATCTACGTAAAATCTGATAACAAGGCTCTTGGACCTTTGTTGAGGTAAGTTGACAGTTGAGAGTGTAAGTCAAACTAGCACATGGACATATTTAATCGCTATCTTCCTCTTCGAACTCGATTCACTTAACATTAAACAGTGTTTCTCGCTTACATGCATTACACTTCCTTTACAAATGACGTTCTCAAATCTAACAACTTATAAGGAAACTCGCGGCCCGCTACGAAAATTTTTGAGGCCTGGCCAGTACATTGAATTCTAAATCCTTACTAATATTATAAACGCGAACGTTTGTATGGATCTGTTACTCTTTCACTGAAAAACAACTGAATGGATTCTAATGAAACTTTACAGTAATATAGCTTATACATCAGAATAACACATATACTATAATTTATAAAGATATTGTGTGAAGTTTCCAAAATATAACGATAATTGTCAATAAAGTAAGAAAACATTTAGCCCTCTGCAAAAACCCGCGACAGCATATATCTATCTTTTTTGTGTGAAGCAAAGCTTGTCCTTTTGTTTTATCTACGTCATGCCTCACTGCATGCTCGCTTTTAATTTATTCCTATGACTAGTGTAATCACTATTTTTTTTTATTTCAAAATAAAACTAGATTTCGAAGGGAGAGGTGGTGGCAAGATTTTAACATAAAATAAATGCAACAAAAAGTAATATTAACGTATTACACTTCCAGATATAAATATTTACACTATTTTAAGCGTTCTTTACACAAAATTTGTAACAATGTGTTACTTTTGCAGAGCAGATATCAGTTTAGGTTGGTGTTTTCAAATATCGATCCACAAAAAGAGCTACGGGGAAGTTATAAATAAATAAATATCCTTTTTATCAGCTATTAGATTTACATACTTAAAATTTAAGAAAGATGTTTTTTTTGTTCAGCAGAGATATGCAAAAAGCTTCTTTTTGTTTAATTTGCAATTTTAAAATTAACTCATCAAAAACTTCTTTATCTTCAATCTGTATTGTTTAATTTTTCAATTTACCCGCGCGAACAACGGATATACCAGCTAGTAATATATAATAAATTATGAAATTTTTTCTCTAAATAAGTAGTTGTGCAGACAAGAGATGTCAAATATCCGGATGAAAACATTACATTTTCTTTGTTCTTTTATAAATGTTTATTATAATGTATTATTCGAAATAAACCCCTAAATTTCTTATGAAAATTGATTTTTTCGCGGCCCATCTACAGTTAAACCTTGTTCGTTTGGTCCAAGTTAACCTTTGAGTTTGACGTCCTTGTATTATAGCCTTCGAGCAATTTATTAAAAGAAAGTGTGACGTTTTATTACAATGGATTTAAGGTATCCGAATACGTTCGGCAACGTAATTTTAAGAAAGCGCATAAATGGATATTTTCCATGATATTTAGTGTCACTTAGATTAGAATACATGTATAAAATTGTTTTAAGGACATTTTGACAACAAAAAATGATTTAAATACAATATTTCGGCAAAAAATTAACTTAGAATATTATTTTTTCAAAATGTTCTCCTTTAGTGGAAAATGCTTCTATTATAATAATACTTTGCCTGTATATAGCTCAGACCTCTGTACAGAGGCTCAACTATGATTTTTGAAAAATTCACATTATTTTCAGAGTTATCACCCATTGAAATAATTATCGGCGTTCTTTTCTTAAAATTTCTACCCTCTGTTGTCATAAAACATGGATAAACCCACTTCTAAGTTACATATTTCAGAAATTCTAGTTGAGCCTCTGTACAAAGGTCTGAGCTATATACAGTCAAGATATTATTATAATTGAAGCATTTTGCACAAAAGGAGAATATTTTGAAAATGGCTGATTCTATGTTCTCTTTTTGTCAGAATATTGTACTTAAATTGTTTTTTATTGTAATACAATTCTTATAAGACAATTTTATATACATTTTCTTATCTAAGGGACAGTAAATATCATAAATATTATCCATTTACACGCTTTTACAAAATCACGGTTCTGAACGTAGTCGGATACCTTAATTTGTAAAATAAATATAGGATTTTACGAGAACTGACAAGTCACTTGAACGGCATTCAAAATTGCCATGTCTGTCACTATTGTGATGTTACGTACGACGTTGACAAACAATCAATAGCGCCCCCTTTCACTATATCTAGTATATTCCAGATATATATATATAAGTGGCATTAATAATTTACAAATTTTAGGCATTTTTTTAGAAATTTTTAACTATAAATTTATTTCAATTTCACCTCTGATATTCCTCATATACATTTTTAAAATAAAACCAATATTAAAAGTATGCCTTTAAACAATTTTAAAAATAAATTCTATACAAGAAACAAACTTCCTTTTCGTTTGTGACTCTTTTTTAAAATTATTTTTTGAAAATTTCTCGCTGAGGTGTCTTAGAACCTTCGGATTTGTCATCTGCTGTAGTTGCTATTTTTTTCTTTGTGATCTATTCTCTAATAAGTTTATTTAAGAAAATCGTTTATTGTAGGGATGGGCAACTAGCATCCCACCAAGACAGTCTGAAAACCAATTAGACAGAAAATGTTCTTTATATTTGAGTCAGCACAAAATTGGGTGCAGATTTTTTTACATGAAGTTGAAGTTGTCTGACATGACCTATAGGCAATACTTCAATATTACCTCCGATTTCAAAAAAGTTGTAGAATAGTGTGATAGGTGCGTTTTTGTGTCCCAATAATTGAAAAGTGCTTGAAGTTAGATTATATGAATTTAGTGCAATAAAAATGAATTGAATAAAAATGCCTCTCTTTTATTTAATTTGTATTTATTGAATTATATCCATAAAATGATATAACTTTTAATGTATGCAATGTGTATATATATTGAGATGTAAAGTTAACTAATGAGTGCAAATGTTTTGAAAAGATGTAGCCCAAGGGTATCCTCTACTTCCAGAATGTAGCCCGCAAACCAAATAGCGCTCGACCCCTGGTATATTGTATAGCTTAATTGGTTATAAAAAAGATTTTATGTGTAAAATCAGCAAATGTAAATATTGCACACATGAAAATTACATTGTACAATAGCCAAACAATCCAATTTTCTTTTTGTATGTATAAGTGGAATCTAATTCATTTGTAGTATGCACTCCAATTTTGGTTTTATTAAAATGTTTTTAATTACGTCCGCCAAAGTCCTCTCGGACGCAAGGCTTCTTGTAGTCCAATATAAAGCAGATGTCACACTAGCAGGAAGGACAACTCCACAGTTGTCTTGCGAGAAAACGATGTAGAGAGGGCAATCGGATAGATACTCCCCAGTAATTGACACGGATTTACAAAGAGGGCATTGCGGTGAATCAGCTAGACCAATCCTCAACAGATGGGCTTGAAGGTAATCATGTCCGGTGATGGCTCTGAAACATGCCACACCCTCTACCCTATGTAAAGCAGAAAGTTGAGCTCGTCTTTGGCCATCGAGCAGACAAGACCGAGATTTGCCAACAGCCAGATCTGTAAGAGTAAAAATTCTCTTCTGTCGAAAATTGTCCCTGAGAAGTCGCTTGGAATTTCGTAGAAGCATCGGAAGGCAAGGTGGATGCAACGTCAAAACCTCTTTGGCCAACTTATAAGCTTATTCATTTCCAGGAATTCAGCAATGGTATGGGAACCATTGGAGAACGCCTATTCTTCCGTGCAAATAAATGAGTTAATAAATTGTTTGCACTCGAACTCAAGTTTTGATGAGAATAGATTGTAGCCAGATACGGTTTTAATTGCGGCTTGAGAATCTATGAATATTACTGTATTTTAGCCAGGAGTAGCATTAATAGCTCTAAAAGCCATCATAATTGCAAAAGTCTCACCATCAAAATTGTCTGACCAGCCACTAAGAGGTTCTTGAAGATTAAGAGGTTTTATTAAAATGTAAAAGTATATATATATATATATATATATATTTATATATATATATCATCTGAATATACGTCCCATAGGAGCATTGTGTAATGGCTCGAGTAATTATAATTTTTCGGTACTTATGAAACAAGATCCATATCTAGTGTAAATCCAAATACGAGGAACTTAGCTATCTGTTTCGTAATAATTTAATCAGAAGCTAGTTTTTTTTTTTCGTAAGCGTTTTATGGCAGTAAAATTTTATTAAATAATTCTTTCGCAAGAATACAATTTGTTAAAAATTGCATTTGTCTATGAATTAATAATATGCATTAAATATGTCAGTTTTTTATATTAAGGAAAAAATAAATTCTACAAAACATAAACTAAACAAAAAATAGTGTCTCCAAAAAACAAAATGTCTTAATTAAGACCCAGGAGAGCTACCATAAAATAAGTTATGGAAATGGGTAAATTAGATCCAGTAAAGGAAGGAGGTGAAGGATAAAGGAAAATATATCTTTACGAGTTGTTTCTTGAAACGACTCAAAACAAAAGAAACAAAACCGTACAAAACAGGCCAGTTTTACGATACCATAAAACTCTCTAGTTGCTTTTTAAATGCCATCTTATTTTTACATACCTTACTTATTTTTTTTTCACTATAATAGTAATGACATTCTTCTTTTACCTCTAAAAATATCTGATTTTTTTAGGTTTAAATGACATTGAAGATACCTTAACACTTACTTATTCCCTAGTTTTGATTTATTATGCAATAATTATGTTAGAGTGAAAAACTATGAAAAAAATTATTTTCAGTATTAGTAAATATTTTAATTTAAAACATTTGACTCCAAAATAATTTGGCCTTTATAAAGTACCATTAAGGAGACACAGTACGATTCATTTGACAAAAATTGTTCAAAAAGACAAACATAATTTTTTTAACCTAAATTATTTTTTATATACTTTTCTATATAACCTCGTAAAATTTGAAAGCTCTAAATTTAAAAAAATGTAGAAGTTTGATAGATTTTACGTTCGTTTTTTTATTCAAATCCCTAAGACACAAATCAAAACTTTCAACTTACTTATCCAAGAAAGATAAAATAAATAGTTTGTCTTCATATAAAATGCTAAGACTTTTTTTTTCTATTGTACATAATGCTTTGATTTTTTTTTACTTACTGCTAATAGTACATGTAACAGAAGTTGGTTTGCATTTTTAAATCAAAGCAGTATTTCTTTTTTTAAAAAAATAATTAAACTCAATTTTTTTTTCTTTTTTTAAGGCATTTCCAATGAGTATTCATAAAAAGAAGTTTTGTACGAAATACCAATCGTGTTATCGCAAAACCCATACGAACTTTTGTTATACATAGTTTCACGTACTTGTAAATCAAATTTCATGCATGTACGTAAATTTTTGTAGGAGAAACATTTTAAAAAACCACTTCACACATATTTTTTTTTTCTTTAAAAACATAAATGGCTAGCTTTTTATGAAATTTGGAGCACAAAATCTGTTTTACATAGTATACACACTTTGGAAGCAACCAAATAATTTTCAAAATGCTTAAATTAAAAATGTCTGCGTAAATCATACCATGTTCTCTTAATACAGCATGTCTCAAACTGTTGGGCGCGCTCCCCTTGGGGGTCGTTATAACTCTATGAGGGGGGCGCAAGCATTGTGAAAAGCCGAAAACAAAAGATTATTTAAAAATTGTATATTTACTGAAAGTAAGCAAAGAAAATACTTTCTGATAAATTTAAAATATAAAATGCATATTTACACTGATATAATACACTTGTGACGGCTGGCTCTGTAGCATTTCTTTGTAAATATTTTATACTGTAGCTGACAACCCTACTGGTTCAGTTTCGAGCAGTTACTCCGAGACGATGAACCACAGAAGGTCTTGCCGTTCTCGAGATTAATAAATGTGTGTGTATATATTATCCGATGATGTTAACTTAAACACGAAAGACACTAATCATTAATAGACCAAATTACAACTATACACTTATAAATGTATCAGTAGTTTGCAATGTATTTCCTTATTAATTTAGCAATATTAAGTTAAGAACAAGTTTGATAACTATCAGTGACCCCATATGGGCGTGTATTAACACTTACCTTGATAATTTGTACGGTTTATAATTAATTATATAACTGTCGATTTAAAGTTACGTGATTCGATGCCGAACGCGACCCTTTTCCACGTACGCGGGGTATTTTGATGCTTTTAAGGGAGAAAATGAATAAATAAGCAAATCCTCTGAAATGAGTACATGCTTTTGCAAAAATTTTCAAAGTCATTTTATATCATTCCAAAGCCTTCGGAAAAACGTATATTTGCGTCCAGAAAATTAATTTTTGGCAGAGAGAGAGAGACGTTTATATACGTTGGTAGCATATAAGAGGGTAAAGCAGTATTGTAGCTTTTGTGTCAAAGTATAATATTATTGAACTCAATACATTGTTCTTGTATGGAGGGGCCGCGATGTAAATGATGATGGAATATTGGGTCGCGAATATTGAAAGTTTGAGAAGCACTGTTTTAATAATATTATTTTTATTTGATTAAAATAAACTTCTAATACAAGAAATTAAAATCCTCATGGTTTGGATGACGAAGTGAGTGAGAGTCATATTAACGTCACAATATAAAGCTATTGAAGGGCCGTTTGCGACGAACCACGTAATTTTGAAATGTGACCACGTGACAAGGACAACATCTGCGTGTCTCTCAGCTCTGGCACCTCCTCTCCTAACTCCCATACCGACGGGAGGACGTTTGAGCTTTGAAAGATCTAACGTACAACGTCCCCCTTCACACAACGGATTTTCAGCAGAGTCAAGCTCGAACTAATGGCACGCCAGTCACGAGTTCATGACCTTAATCTTTAGTCTGCCGAGGGGCTAATGGATAATAAATAGATGGTAGGTAACAAATGACAGCATTAGTTTGTGGAGTAAATAGTCAAAAGTTTTTCGCATCTCGCATTTAAAAAAAAGTTAAGCATAGGATTATTAGTTTTAAATTTTTAATTAAATTCATGAGCTCGTTGCCAGTGTTGTTTTTGCCGAGTCGTATGTTCGAGTCCTGATGGCAATTGAGAATCATCTCGAAGAGCACGGTCAATTAGTTGAAGCTCAAAATAATCATCTTGGTATTGTGTAGAAATTAGTAAAGTGATGTGTCAGATCATTTATTGTCCTTGTATCTGGATCGTGGCTCTTACTTATGAGGTCAATCTTCAATAGCATTAATACAGCTTGAAATGTGACGTTAGTAAGTATACGTTCTCTTAAGCAGTTCCTGCAGCTGAAATCTTACAATTGTCCTCATTTGTCCTAGCCCATTTTTGTTTTATTTATTTTAAAAAAAATGAAATTCGTAATTGAATTGATACATTTTGATAACATTCATACTTAGTATTGAATAAGTATATGGGAAGCACAAGTTAAATTGTGGGAATTCTATTTTAAATTTCTCTGAAGATCCTTATGTGGAAAAGTATGGATAATAGAGTGCAAAACTTTCACCAAACAGAGTTACTTGAAAACAAGGGTGAAAGGAAATTATTAAAACTTTTTTGATAGTTATTCACTGTTTTTGGTTTTTTCTTACTGGTAACAAATTTCTTAAAATGGCATATTAGCTCTTCCAGTTGAAGCGTTTGTGTTAGTTGGAAATATTATATATATATATATACGAGGGCTATTTTTTAAGTAAGGTCCATTGTTGCGTATTGTTCCCTAGTTAGCGCGTACGCTGCAACGAGGTCTTCTCTGCGTCATAGACCAGCATCCCTTGCGAACACACTCAAACCATTTCCAGCTCTGTAACAGTCCTGTAAGCTTCGTTGTGCGTCTTTAAAATGTTTAAGGTGATTTAATCGCGCCCGACAAGTGTGAGATAGGGTCTGTAATCCGTTTTTTGACAGCGAGAAACATGTCGGCGGCAGACATTCATCACCACATAACAGAAGTTTATGACACAGAAGTAATCAGTGATAGCAAAGCTCGGAAAGGGGTCAAGACAGCGTTTCTCAAACTGTGGGGGGGGGGGGCGTGACGACTCTACGAGGGGGGCGCTAGAGTATTGAAAAGTCAAAACAAAAGATTATTTAAAGAAGTTACCACTGACCTTATGGGATGGTCATATATAATATTATATGCAAAAACTAACGCTTATATTTATAATTTTTACGGCTTATAATTAATCCCTTAACTGCAGATTAAAATTTTCGAGATTCGTTTCCACGCAGCAGCGCGTATATGGGGATGAGGGAGGGGAATAAGGAATAAAGAAGAACAAATAATCTGAAATAAGTAAATCATTCGCAAACATTGTCAAGGTTCTTTTATATATTTCATTCCATAGCCTTCGGAATAACTATATGAATAGTATTGCAGAGAAAAGTTCGTACTCGTTCGTTCGCAAACCTCACGACGACGTGTGTCAATTAAAGTTTAAAGCAATGAGAGCTCAAAATGCTTAACTAACATATCCAAAAATATAATATGAGGAAATATAGCACTGATTCTCTAGCAATCATTTTTTAAATAATATATAAGGATAGGCACTGTGCAAAGTCAATGAAGCGATAATTATATAATACATTGTGTCTCAAAACTCGTAGTAAAACATTTAAAGTAAATGACGCATGAACGTTTTTGTACATAAGAAATTGTTTATGTGTAAATGGTGCATTAAAAACGAATATAAGAAAAAAGCATGAAAGTAAACATAAATTATTTACTTACAAGTCGTTAAACAAGTGTTTTTCCTCTCAAAAAGTTCTAAGCTTCTGTCATCTACCTAGCTGATCACGTAGGTAGAGTGTGACAGTGTTAATATATCAGATATTTCAAATGATGAAACGTTCAGAGTGAAACCTTGAATGAGGAAATCCTTAACAGAGTAAATAGGATTCTTGCAAGCAACAACTTTGCTTATCAGTGACTGTCAATGGTTTTTCATGTAAGATATTCATGTTTACCTACATGTGTTGTATTTGTACTCGACACGTCAAAATCTCCAGTACAAGAAAAAAAAGAACTCTGAAATAGGTTATAGAACACTACAAGTTTTCCCTCGCGCGTATTCTGTACCATGTCTTAGAATTTGTCTCATATAATTTTACCCGCGATCACTCGCGCGGGGTGTTCTGTACACCTCAGCAACAAGAAAATCCTCCCAGGATTCTAAAAAGAATGTACAGAACCACGATTTTTTCTGTAGCTGCACATTTTAGGTCATTGAACCTTCAGGCCTGATGCAATCCCTCTTTCTCGAATGATTGGAATGTAATGACCTTCAAAAGTTTATATGGGGGGCTCAGAACTCCCGCGAGAAGTTGAACATTTGTATACAGTCTGCTCTGAATGTTTGGAAAATGATTAAAATATTATTTTTCTACTTTCTACTATCATTATCTTATAAATTATAAAGTATATTTGTTACTTGTATATACGTTTTTCTGGTTTATGAAAAAATATAAAATTATGTGTTTTAAAATAAAATTTTTGTATGTTTAGTTTAAATTAATGTGTTAGTCACATTTGTATGCAATAAATTTAATAATTTTATTTGTTTAATACAAAAAACATCTTGTACTTCATAAATATGTATCATAATGACAATTTTATTTTCATAATTAAATACACGTGTTAAAAGTTTGGGATGTTCTCTACACCCCGCGAGTAACGACGGTAGCAAAAACAGGCGTGAGTGACCGCGAGTTATATGAGATGTTGTAAATAATGTTATGAGAAATATACAATGAACAGGCGAATGCAATAAATTTGAGTTATATTTAAAGTACACATTCAGAATGCTTCACAAACAAGCATTTCTATATATTGATTAATTAATTTAGCAAAAATAAATTACTTAATGGCAGTAAAATATTTTTTCCTCCAAACCAACTATTTGCATGTTACATTTTCACTGTGCATGTTGAATAAAAAGAAAAAAAACCCATTTATTTAATATGTAATTATTCTTAATTTCTTCGTAATGTCGAGGAAGGGATTCACCTTTATTTAATTACTTCATCCGTGAATATAATTTTATTTAGGTTTTTTGTCCTATTACTCTTCATTGAATAAATCTACATTTATTTTCTAAATTGCTTAAGCCACCGTAACATCCGGAGTATAACGCGCTCTTTAAACACAAAAATAAGATTGAAACATAAGGGTGCGAGTTTTACGCCGGATATCAAAACGATAGCTTAAAAAAACAAACAAAAGGGATGAGTATAAAGAAATTTTTACTTCTACATATATCGAAATACTGTTTATTGAAAAGAAATGGCTTGCCTTAGGAACTAATAGAGCAGTAGTTCTAAGAAAAAACTATTTTTTCAAAATTCTAAAATAATAATATCTCGAATAAATTACTTCAAAACATAAGAGAAATGTAAACTAATATTTCAGATTTTTTCATAAAAAAAGGGTGCGCGTTATACGGCGAATATACCTAAAAATTAAACAAAAAATATGACTGAAAGTATAGATACGCATTATACAACGGATTTCTTACGGTAAATCAAAAACAATATTCCAGTAATGTGATTTTGAATAATTTGGAATTGATACGTAATTTTTTTAATAAAAATCTGTAGAACATTTCTTTTTTTATAAAAAAATGCTTCGAATATATTTTTATATAAAGATTTTATTTGTTTATGATATGTAAAATTAATAGATAAAGAGAAAAAAAAATGAAAATATGTGTAGATCTTCTTTTAATTTTATATACTGAAATATATGAAAACTGATTATCTACTTCGTTTCATTAAAAATCAAGCACTGTTTCTTCTAAAACAGTTTAATTCCGATACAAATAAATTCATAAACCGTTATTAAACGTATAACATTAATTATATGAAAATTTTACTTATAGTTTCTTGTCTCAAATACATTTCGAAATTCCTTTCAATAACTTTTTTTACGTAAATAGGATAGTATTAAATTTTCCATAAAGATATTTCTAGGACTGAGGGACATGTAAGGATATCTTGCGAACACGCAATTTAAACATCATAGACATAAGGCAGCGCTTCTCAAACTGTGGGGTGCGGCCCTCTAGGGGGCGTGATAACCCTAGGAGGGGGCGCGAGCATATTGAAGAATCGAAAACAAAAGATTATTCAAAAAAAATTACTAATTTATTCAAAATAAACAAACAAAATACATTATGTCACAATAAAAAAAAATAAATAAACATTTACTCTGATGTAATACACTTGTGCAAATGTTTCACTACTACACAATGTATTTTATAATTAATTTAACAATACTAAGTTAAGAACAAGTTTAATAATTACCAGTGATTCCACGGGCTTGTCATATATTATACGTAAAATTATATGCAAAATTTAACACTTATCTGGATAATTTTTAGGATGTATAATTAATCCCTTAACTGCCGATTAAAATTTACATGATTCGATCCCCAATGCCACCGTTTTGCACGTATTCAAGCGTATGTGATGTATTAGCGGGGAGAGATAAAATGAATGAATAAGAGAAAATCTTCTGAAATAAATAAATCCTTTGCAAACACTGCCAAGGGCATTTTATTGTATTCCAAAGCCTTTGGAATAATTTTATGGATATCAATGACAGAGGAGATCGTATATCGAAAAGACGTATATATACGTCCGGAGCAATTTACGCACTGTCTGAGCGAGACGTTTATATACGTCGGTGGCACTTAAGACGTAAAAGTCGTATTGTAGCTTTAGCGTCAGAGTATCGTATTATCGTGAAATTAATGCATTGTTATTGTATGAAGGAGGCGCAATGAAAATTATGATTGAATATTGGGTCGCAGGTAACGAAAGTTAGAGAAGCACTGACCTAAGGATATTTTTATAATTGATAATTTTATAATAATCTGTAAGAAACTGGATCATTTTTGCATCATTAAAAAACTTATTAAATATATTTTTTTGCCTTATTTTACACATCTCATTAAGAGACAAGATTTCTTTTTAAAAAATCTAATAGCACTGTACATGTTAAGAATTTGAATATAAAATTGTTAAATGAAGCATGAGAGTTGAATTATAAAAAGCTATTATCAAGCACACTTCAAGTGGTTCTAATCAATATTCAAACAAATGCTAAACTTACAATGAACTTTTTAAAACAGCTGAAATTCTAAACATCCATAATTGCATTGCTTTTTAACTTCCTCTTGTTGGAAGAACTTTTGTAATCCCAATGAGCATGATGTGCATAACAAAGAATATACGTGACAATAATATTGAGCATGGCCTTCATCATCAACAATCAAAGCCCAAGTGAAATCAAAATGGATCATGCCATAGCACACGCAAGATGAAAAGAAGCGAAAGATTGTGATCTCATCTTTTAAACAAAGCAATTCCGAACAAGTAATTTGCTGAGATTGCAAATTTTTGAACTCTGTGTGAAGTATATTGAATTAGTTATGTGATATGCTTCATCCTCTGCCTTTTTTTTGTCTGAGAAAATTTCATGGTTATTTTTCAATTATAAATTTGCCTCCCTTCATGGACAGATTATTTTCATAGTCTATTTTTCAATCTACTTAACACACCGAAGTCATTACGTTTCATTGCTGTGAAAATAATGGATGTATTTGTATTTCCACATTGACTTGGGATAAAATGATAAACATAAAATATTGAGAGTTAGACATTTTAAATGAAAGACAATACTACTTTAATTCGTTGAATGCCTTGTTAAAAGACCTTGAGTTGAAAGAATTTCTGTATACTATATATTTGAGAAATACACAATTTACTCAAATTAAATACATAATTTTTATAAGTTATGTACTATTAGAGTGATTTTCTAGAATTTAAGCAATAACAAGTAATCCAATATAATTGGGGATTAACTTATTCAAGAAATTTGAAGCTGTTTTTAAAGGTTGGAATTAACATAAAATGCCCTCTAAAATAACAATATACTTAAACCAATGCTTTTCAAGTTTCAATATCCGCGATCCAATATTTAATCATAATATCATCGCTATTACCTGCAGCACTGTGGGAGGACGTTCTGTAGGAAAACAAGGTATTTTGCGCCATTGTGGCATATTGAAAAGACGGTGCAGGTCCCAATAGATGATCTAAAATCCTTACCATCCTTCCAGCGGCTACTTTTATCACGATTTTAATGGACTAAACGTGGTTTATGATCCTATGTTCTACGGCCATTTAGTATCCCCTTTCTGTCTACTAAAACCCCTTTGAATGTGTCGCTATATTATATACATATATGCATTTAAATTATTTAAATTATTATATACTTAATACATTTCTTGTGAACAGAAATTAGTTCTATTCGCATTGACGTAAAAATAAAAATTTATCATTTAAACTTAAATTGTCTCAGTTGTTACGTGTACATGCATATATGTAAATATTTAATTCGCTTTAATTAGAGACATTATAGCATGCTTTTATAATAAAAATTATATGATGTTATACATTTTAAACATGATAAAAATAAATTGAAGAATAAGTTATCTGTTCTAACAGCTGAAAAAAATAGGGAACAAAATTTTATATCATAGTTACTCCCCCCAAATATATATATATAATGATTACAAAAAGCTAGTCTGATTGTGTGCTGCTTTCTTTGTATTTCATTTTAAATTTTTTCATTTCAGTTAAAGAATAAAAAAAGAGAGATTTGGAATAGAGCATTCTATATTTTTTTCTCTCAAATTATGATGTATTTCTTATTCGGATGCCAAATTTTTTTTCTCATACAATAAAATATATTCTCTTCAAGAACGGAAGTGAAAAAATCTTCATCCATGAGTTCTTTGTACGTTTCCAATGAATTGGGTATTTTATTTATTTTTTTTTCCACTTTTGGAAAATTAGGATTATTATCTTTGAGAAGTTCTTGCGTTTCCGGAAATTCGTTTTGGAAGGAAATGATAAAGAAAACTCAAAATTGCGGCTAATATTTCCGGATTGTGTCTTTACTGGAAACCGATCTTAGAAAATAGTGCTTTCAAAATCACAGTTCATCGATTATGTTTTCCTTACTGAATTCATTAATGAAAAAAGATTTGTATTTTTTTTCTTAAGCTAACTTTTTTGAAGAATTTTATAACAATTAAATTTCATATAACAAATAAGACTCATGATAAAATATTTAATTTATTTTAATTTTATTTATATGGTTTGCCTTCAAAATAAATTACTTATACATGTGTAATGTAATATTAAATGAAAAAGAGAAATATAAATTATTATATTTTGTGGAAATTAGAACGAAAGCATCGAATGATAATGCAATGTTATATGTTTGATCAAAAATAGCAGCTTATTTTTTCATTTGCATTTTTGAAATAATAAAAATTTGAAGTTTCTATTCTTTAGAAAAATATTCATATTTATATTAGCTTATTCTGTAAGTAAAATTTCACAATGTATGCAGTCGGACCTCTATATAATGAAGTCGCTCAATTCCGGAAAAAAGTTCGTTATATGGAAAATTCAGCTTATAGAGGTTCATCTTTTAATACACTTTATAAACCACTTTAAACAAATTTTAAATCCATAAAAATCTATACTAAAAAAAAATTATTTATACTTTTTTAAAATTTTTTTTAATATATGTTTATTTTTTATATCTTACCTATCAAAAAAGAAAGGAATAAAGAGTAACTGCAATGAAAATAAGAAAAAAGAATGTCCAAGAATTCACGGTATTTTCAATATTAAGGAAATAATTTTATACTAAAATTAATGAATTTAAAGCATACAAGTAATATTAAACATACATTCTTTTATAATTAGAACACGGATTAAAAAGTCGAAAACAGAAGTTTTTTTAAAAAAATTATTAATTTACTGAAAGTAAACAAATAAATAACATTCAGACATAATAAAAAAATAAAACATGCATTTACACTGATATAATACACTTATAAATATATCAGTACTGCACAATGTATTTTATGATTAATTTAACAATACTAAGTTAAGAAACAATATTAATAATTACCAATGACCCCATGGGCCTGTCATATATAAAATTATATACAAAAAATTACCCTTATCTCTTGATAATTAGTAACACACACGCACACACTTATCTTGATAATTAATCCCTTAAGGTATCCGACTACAATCGGAACCGTGATTTTGCAAAAGCGTATAAATAGATAATACTTATGATATTTAGTGTCACTCAGATTAGAATACATGTATAAAATTGTTTTAAGGTCATTATGACAAAAAAAATTTTTAAATACAATATTTTGGCAAAAAATTAACTTAGAATAACCTTTTTTCCAAATGTTCTACTTTTGTAAAAAATTCTTCTATTGTACTAATATTTTGCTTGTATTCAGCTCAGACCTCTGTACAGAGGCTCAACTAGAATTTTTGAAATGCATAACTCGGAAGTCGATTTATCCATGTTTTACGAAAACCCGAAGGTAGAAATTTTAAGAAAATACACCGATAATTATTTCAAATGGTTGTAACTCTGAAAATAATGTGAATTTTTCAAAAATCATAATTGAACCTCTGTACAGAGGTCTGAACTATATACAGGCAAAATATTAATACAATAGAAGCATTTTTTTTTTACAAAAGGAGAACATTTAGAAAAAAGGTTATTCTAAGTTAATTTTTTGCCAAAATATTGTATTTAAATAATTTTTTTTTGTCCTAATGTGTCCTTAAAACAATTTTATACATGCGTTCTAATCTAAGTGACACTAAATGTCATGAAAATTATCCATTTATGCCTTTTTTTAAATCACGTAGTCGGATACCTTAACTGCCAATTAAAAGTTACGCGATTCAGAAAAGATCCTACTTTAGAACGACGTATATATACTTCTGTGTAATTAACACTTTTACTTAGATAGACGTTTATATACGCCGGTGGCTTTTAAGACAGTGTTTCTCAAACTGTGGGGTGTGCCCCCTAGGAGGGCGTTATAACCCTACAAGGGGCGCGAGCCTCTTGAAAAATTGAAAAAAAAATCTTTTAAAAATTAACTTACTGAAATTAAGCAAAGAAATACATTCTAACATAATAAAAATTAAAATACTCATTTACAATATAATGCACTTATAAATGTATCAGTAGTGCACAATCTATTTTATAATTAACTTAACAATACTAAGTTAAGGACAAGTTTATTAACTACCAATGACCCTATGGATTTGTTATACATAAAATTATATACCAACATTAACACTTATATCGATAATTTGTACGGTTTATAATTCATCTCTTAAATGCCGATTAAAAATTATGCGATTCGCTCTCCAATGCCCCCATTCAGCACGTAGGTAAGCGTATGTGGTGTATTGAGGGGGTGGGTGATAGAAAAGGAATAAATAATCAAATTCTCTGAAATAAGTGAATCCTTCGCAAACATTGTCAAGGTCATTTTATTGCTTTCTAAAGAATTCGGAATAATTTTATGTATAGCAGTTCACAGAAAAGATATAACTAAGGAAAGGCGTATATATACGTCTGAGGGCAATAAACACAGTGGCTGAGTGAGACGTTTATATACGTTGGGGGTACGAGGTTTAAGAAGTATTGTATGCTTAACGTTATAGTATTATTGAATTTAATATACCGCTATTGTATGGAGGGGGGCGCGATGCAAATTATGATTGAATATTGGGTCGCGAACATTGGAAGTTTGAGAAGCACTGACTTAAGAGGTTAAAGTATTTTAGCCTTAGAGTCAAAGTAAAGTATTATTGAATTAATTGCAATGTTTTTGTATGGGAGGGGGGTGCAATGAAAATTATGATTGAATATTGGACCACAAACATTCAATCTTTGAGAAGCACTGAGCTAGTACAATATGAACATGGATTTTTTGATTGATGTTTCTTTTTATATGGATTACATCTCATAAGCTTCTTTAGCAACAGCATTGAAAATTAAAGCATTTTTTTGATAAAGGTATTCAATATGTTTAGATAACACCTATTCATTATCATTGATTGAAAAGTATTTTTATATCTAACAATGCTTTGGCTAACCTTATGATAAATCCAAACTTTTACAATTTAAAATGCATTTGAAATATCTTCGTCAGTTGTGTTTGAATATTTATTTTTCTTAAATCTAAATTATAATACCTAAATTTAGCAGTTTTGATGATTAATGAATTTTAAAACTGGGAAGAAAGTTAGTTTGTGATTATTTATATATGAATTATCGATTAATTCAGTAAATAGTTGTCTGCTAAATTATTCAAAGGGGTTGTTATTATATTTTTATCTTCAACATATAAATTAAAAATTAGATTTTATATTGCAGCTAAGAGAAAAATGAAATTAAATATTAAAAAATGTTATTGATCTGAACACATAACATTTAATTAATATTATAAATAATAATTAATGGATAATAAATTATTATCAAATAACCCCAATTAATGGATAACAATTAATTATCAATTAATCTCAATGAATGGATAATAATTTAATATTAATTAATCTAAATTATTGAATAACAATAAATATTATCCATTATTTGTGTTTCTATTTGAAGAGAAATCCAACAGTTATTATCTTATGTTTTTATATTCAATTGGTAATTATCTCTTCCATTCTATTAATTCTACTTATATTGCAGCCAAGTTTATTTCTTGAATTTGTTCTAGCTAACCTACAAATACAAGAATTAAATGAAATTATAGATTATTGCATCATATATTAAATATAGTCAAGTTATGAGATTGATGATCTGAATTGGATTTCTTATATTGTAAGTAACATCCATGATCGTTAAAAATGGTTAAAAATTGACATTCAATAAATAGAATTTAGATTTTGACGAGTATAAAAACTTCATTAGTTCCTCATTTGCAGTCAGTACTCCATGCCAAATTTTGTAAAATAATTTTCAGGTTATTGAAGGCTATAAATATATTACTTCTGGTATGACATCTGTAAATGTATCAACTAAATGATAAAGATAATTTTTTAGACATTGACAGAAGTTTTTAAAATTGGTTTTATTTAGAAATATTGTTTGGTAGTTGAAACACATATTTTCTCTCAAGTTATTATAAATCGTTTGGTAGAAAAAAATGTTTCATAATGTTTTTTAATATATTTGTATGCTGTTTTATAACTGCGCTAAATTAATGTGACGTCATGACCTCATGATAACTGCAATCATGTATTTCTAGCCAATCATTTAATAAATTCATGTGACGTTTATAGTTCCATGATAAATGCAATCTCATAATTCCTGTTGCCTACTTTTCCTTTTTCAGAAACCTTTTTGAGAGTACATATTTGTCAACAATAATAAACTGACATTTTGGTTAATAAAAGGCTTTTAATTTAAAAATACGCATATAATTTCATATTTTTTTATTAATTTGAAAAACATTTTAAAGATTTTTAATGCTTGAAAATCTTAAACAAGCTGTTACATTTGAAATTTTATAAGTAGAACAACTCGTCTAATGTCAGTTTTGATTTCAATAGAAAACACGTGATTCTATTTATTATGTGATTATCATGAATTGAGCCTATTGCTTTCGCAACAGCAACTAGTAAGAGACAATCAGAGTAAAGTTTTATTTTGAGAATTTTGATTTTCGACTTACAATTTGTGTTGCGTTATGGCATTAACCGATTCCCCGATTTAACATGTTTATCTCCATGGTTAAGAATCATCAAAAGAAGTTATATATACTTAAGAATACTTGTGTATGCTTTTTACAATTGGATTTTTTATTTACAACACGTACGATTTCTTTGAACATTTGAAAAAGTAAATCAGTTTCCATTTTCTTTTATTTTTGCATACTCATTGATAATTTTAAATACATTTTAAATTAGTGATGTATCTTTCTTGAATGCTTGGATTAATTATACATCGAACTTAATTAAATAAAAAAAAATAGTACAACATATTCTACTGAGAATTTTTTAGAATAATAATAAACAAACCATTGAGAGTGAGATGATCCAAAACTGATTTTGAATTTCAATGTAAGAATCAATTAAAACTGTGTGAAATATAATTTCTTTAATTGATAGAAGCATTTTTCTAATTATATTATGTTTATTCGCATAATACCAGTTAAGTAAACGATATCTGTGAAAAAAGAAAAAAAAACAATTTTTACAAACTAATTTTAAATAACTGTACTCAGATTTCTTAAGTTTCAATTTCAGAAATATGCAACACATTTTTCAAACAAGTAATATTTCCTGAAAAGTTCCAAATTTCTTGTAAGTTTGAGATGTTCTACATAAGTTCTTTTTTTTCCGTTTAAAACCATTTTAGCACAAACAATTCGAAATAAAAACGCAAGCCTCGCTTCTTTTTCTTAATGCTATTTACTTTTGAAAAGAATGGAATAAATGATTGCTTCGCAAACCACGATACTTGAAACCATTTTAAACGATACCACGACACAAAAGTTCGAAACACATTTCTCACAATAATGGGAATCAAACATTCTTTCGTACAATGTAATTTTCTTTCCATTTATTCCATTTCTTTCAGGTATTTTACGATAATAGCATACATCTTCTTTTACCTGTGGAATTTCCAGAATAACATTCTTTTTTTTTTCTGTTTACCGGAAAGAAACTAGTTTAAAACTTCCTTTTTATTTCCAGTTGTGATAGGTATGACAGAGATTGCGTTATTGTGAAAAACGATTTAAGAGAATATTCTTCTTTTGTTTTGTTTCAGAAAAAAACAAAGAATCCATGAATATTTTCTGCATTTAAAAGAAATCGTTTCACAGAGGAGGAAAGTTATTTTTTTTTTAAAAAAAGTCCAGATATTCTTCTTATTCCATTTCCTTTTTTCTTACCATTATTTCCAAAGCAATTACATAAAGAAAATCAAATCTAATGCGAAATTTAAAATATTGACATATTTCATCATAGCGCTTATTATTTTATAAGCTAATTAAACATTTTTAAAACAATTAACTTTTACTCTGAATGTAAGACTTTTATAGCAAAAAAAATTTCTTGTTATTTAAACTATTTAGTATTAAAATTCAATAGAAGTGAAATTTTTAAAATATAGCATAATCTTTATGACAATAAAAACCAACTTCTTTATTATTGCATTTAATTTTAAAGATGTATATAAATTTTGATCTTTCAATTCTTTAACATTAGTATTTAGTTTTTATTTTAGTATATCATTGTCAAAATGGAGTACATTAATTAAATTTCTACTAAACGTACGAATGAAAAATGGTACAATTCTCAATGAACCTTTTTTTTCAAATTTATTCCACTTAAAATATATAGGAGGTGTGAAAAGTCTTGAGTGTATTTTAGTAAATGACTGTTTCCTGAATAAAATGTAAATACTAGAAGTTTATATTAACATTTTGATGATTTTTCCCTTAACAAAATTAAATAAACAATGCTGATATTTAAAATGATTCCATTAAAACTAAATTGGTTAATCAGAGTTCATTATGGATCTTTGTAAGCTATACAACTTTAAAAAATGTCATCTAACTCTAGATTGATAGTTTGCCATTTTTTAAGTTGTATACTTTCTTAGGACGGAACATAATTCTAAGTAGAAATAAAAATTAAGAAAAATATAAAACTATTTTGTAAACGTGTAATGAACCTTCTTACATACTGAAAAAAATGCACATTTTACCTGTTTGGTCTAGAAATACATTTCATAAGCAATTACTTTAGGCCTTAAGAAATATTTTGCATAATTTTTTTTATGTCTCAGAAATGAATAAATTAGGGATTTGATCAAATCTCTAAGGGCGATGATCAACCCACGCAAGATGTTTAAATAAAAATTCTGTAAGGTGATTTCCGTAAGGAGAGTGAGTGATTTGATCAAATCTCTAACCTATTTCAGTGAAATAATGAAATAATATTGCCAAGAGTTTAAAAGTCTTCATTTAGCAAATATGTTGCATTAGTAGAAGTAAAGTATTTAATACAACAATAATCATTGAATTACAAATTATTTATTCCAAATTAATTATCAAAATAAATAAGTAATAAAGCTGGTATTTTTTTTTTTAAAGAAAGAATATTTCTTGAAGAATTTCTAATATTTTTTTTAAAAAGTATGCATTAATTTAGTGCTTCAGAAATACCCTGCTTTATTTGTAACACCTATTTTCAGTTAATATATTCCCTTTTTAAAATAGCTTTTTTTTTATTATCAAAAAACTTTTTTTAATCTGTAAAGAGGGCGTGGTTGAATTCCTAATTTAATTGCTATCATTTTTCAATATAAGTTTTATCCAGTTTCCAATTTTCAGTCATACAAAAGTGATATATCAATCGTAAGATAATAATGCACAGAATATAACTAAATAAAACTAAAAAATGATATTTAGATCATTTTTTGGGCGCCCGCCCAGAAGCCCGGCGTTGTTTGGCACGGCCAAAGGAAAAGGGGAGGAAAAAGGGGGGAAAACCAAGCAAAAAAAGCTCTAAAATGCTGACTTGTTCATTTCATCATTCCAATAAAACAGTTCGGAGATTTGATCACTTACTGACATCAGGGAAATGACCTCAATGAGACGTTATTTTAACTTCTTGCATTTTTAAATTTTTTTTAAATTATACATTAATGTAGTATGAAAACATGTTTGATAAATATGTTTTTTATACTGATTAATTTTTTTTCATTCATCCTTTCTAATAAATCCTAGCTTAAATGGAACATGTAATCTATCTAAAATTTCAGCTCACACTACGAAATATCTCGTAGTTGGAGTTTTTGTTTTCACCCCTCCTAGAGATAGCTTGAGTTGGCAGTAAATTTGGGAAGTTCAATGTAAATTTCGACCTTTATTTTGGGAAGAAAAATTTCTGGCAAAATTAATAAAGCGATGATATGAAACACTTGTCCGAGACTGGAATAATACCTACAAATTCTCCGAGGTGCCGAAAGGGCACTCGTTGCAATTTACTGAGGTAAAAGTGTAACAGGTACTTAGTGAAATTAGTAATTCGTGGAAATACTAATCATCTGGGACAAAATACTCTTTTTAACTGTGATTTTAGTAGAAAACCACTTTCCATCGAGAAGAATCGATTTTATGCAAATGCCTGCTTCTATTCAAGTATCAATTGTTGAGTAGGCGAGAAAATAGCTGAGAGTTGACCCCCGCCAGGTTTCCCAACGGGGGACCCTTGGGGCTGAAAACCCCAAGGGGGGGCGCGAACATATAGGAAAGTCAAAAAAACAAAAGATTATTTAAACAAAAATTATTAATTTACTGAGAGTAAACAAAGTACATTCTAAAATATAAAATACGCATTTGCACTCATATAATGCAATTATAATAATTATATTAGATGTATACGCAAAGTATTTGATGCTTAAATTAATTATACTAAATTAAGAACAAGTTTAAATTTTTTTCCCCAGTAAACCCCAGGGTTTTTACATAAAAAAAGTTTTACAATAATCCACCACTTATCCTTATAATTTTGTAGGTTTATAATTAACCCCTGAAATCCCCGATTAAAATTTTGGGTTTCCCCTTTAAACTGTTTTCACAAAAGGGGCAAGTTTTATGTATTTGGGGGGGGGGTTTAAAAAGGAAAAAATGAAAAAAAAAAACTTTTTTAAAATTAGTATTCCCCAAAACACTGTCATTTTTTTTACTTCCGAACCCTTTGGGAAATATTTTAAGATAGCGTGCGGAAGATTTATTCGGAAAAGACGTATTAGCGCCCAGGGCTTTTAAGATATGGTGAGTGAGACTTTTTTGGGGTGGATTGAGGTTAAAGTCATATTATAGCTTCAGCGTCATGATATATTATTGAATTAATATATTGCTTTGGGGGGGGGGATGGGAGGATTGAAAATTGGGCCCCAAAATTTGAAAGTTTGAAAAGAAATGCCCAAGTCAGTGTTTCAAAGTTGCAATATCCACCCAAAATTCAATCATTATTTTCACGAAACCCCCCTACAATAACAATTACTAATTAATAAAAAAACTTTGAAGCTATGACTAGATACGACTTCAACCCTTAAGCACCCCCCCGGGATATAAATTTCGCCCCAAACAAAACAATTTTTTCTCCAGACGTATATATAAGTCTTTTTAATCATTTTTTTGTGCACTGCTATCCGTAAAAATTTTTCCAAGACTTTAATGCAATAAAAAGGGTTGACAATGTTTGGGAAGGATTTTTATTCCCGATTTAATTTTTCTCCTTTATTTCCTCCCCAATACATACTTACGCGTGCCTACGGGGAAAAAGGTTGCATTGGGAAGTGGATCGCGAAACTTATGATTGGTAGACAAGGTTTAATTATAAACCGTACAAAAATTATCAAGATAAGTGTTAATTTTTGTTATGAATAATATATATGACAAACCCATAGGGTCACTGGTAATTATATTAAACTTGTTTTTAACTTAAAATAGTTTAATTATAAAATACATTGTGTATCACTGATATATTTATAAGTGTATTGTATCAGAGTGTAAATGTGTATTTTATTTTTTAACATGTCAGAATGTATTTTGTTTGTTTACTTTCGGTAAATTAATAATTTTTTAAATAATCTTTTGTTCTCGACTTTTCAATAGGCTCGCGCCCCCCTTGTAGAGTTGTCACGCCCCCCGAGGGGGACGCGCCCCACAGTTTGAGAAACACTGCCCTAAGTGTAAAGCATAGTGTGATTGACCGTTTGTCACACATTGTAATATTAAATCTAAACAGGAAGATTTATTGAAAAGTGGAAGACGTCCACTTTGCGGCTGACGAATTAAAAAGTTGGAAACAGAATCGTTCATGAGAATAATTAAGATAAGTGATTATATATATCTAATAGGATTAATAAGTTTTATTAATCCTCGGGTTTAGTTATCAGATGCCTTTTTATAAGTTTTCATAAGTGCTAAAGGCTGAATAAAAGTAGTTAACTGTAGATCACGTCTGTTACTTTCCCTCACACCTACGACCGACTGATTCTTAATAAAAATTCTTAATAGTACTTTCGCTAACCAATATTCAATCATGATTTTCATCGCCCCTCCTCATACTATAACACTGTAATGAATTCAATAACACTACATTTCAACGCTAAATCTATAATACGACTTTAACTTCTTAAATGCCACCAGCGTATAGAAACGTCTTGCTCAAAGCGTTAATTTCCTCACACATATATATACGTCTTTCCGAAGTACGGTCTTTTCTTTGCAATGCTATCCATAAAATCATTCCGAAGGCTTTTGAATGCAATAAAAGCACCTTGACAATGTTTTCGAAGGATTTACTTATTTCACAATATTTTTGCTTCTTTGTTCCTCCCAATACATTACATACGCGTGTCTACGCGGTAAATGGTTGGCATTGAGAAGAGAATCGTGTAACTTTTAGTCGGCAGTTAAGGGGTTAATTATATACCGTACGGATAATAAAGTTAAGTGTTAATTTCTGTATATAATTTTATATATGACAATCCCATGCGGACATCGGTAATTATTAAACTTGTTCTTACTTTAGTATTGTTAAATTAATTATAAAATACATTGGGCAGCATTGCTACATTTATAAGTATAATATATCAATGTAAATGTGTATTTTATATTTTATTATGTCAGAATGTATTTTGTTTTACTTTCAGTAAATTAATAATTTTTTTAAATAATCTTTTGTTTTGACTTTTCAATATGCTCGAGACCCCTCGTAGAGTCCATGCCCTCCAAGGGGGGAACCCCCAGTTTGAGAAACACTGTAGTACTTGAACTATATCCGAACCAAAATATATATAATTATAATAGTTTTAATTCAATAAATATTTATAATTTTGGTAAGATTTTTGATTCACACAACATGTAAATTAGAAAGACAACTCCCGATTAATTACATCTCAGACTTAAAAATTGATAAGCATGCTTCTTTTGCTGATTGCATATCCACTATAAACGAGTTTAGTGGAAGTCGACTCCCAAGAGGAGAGGGGGGACGGGTTTATAAATAAAAACTAATCCAGTTTTCGAATGGTTAGACTTACAGTATTGAAATTCGTTAAGTATATTTATTTTGTTGATCTGCCAAAAATGGATTTTTTGGAAATCAACTTTGCGGGATGTTTACGATTACTTTATTTCTTTTTTAGAAGTTTAAGCTGTGTTTATTTAGATCAAGCTGCGTGAGCTATAATAATATTTTGCAATAGAACCAAAAACTTAATACAACGGCTTGGATATCAATAGCTTCAGAGCTATGTATAGTCGTACAATATCATAAAATGCCCAACAAACGTCTAATTTTATTAATAAATATGAAATAAATGTGTTTATGATACTATACATATTAATTCGAATAATAATAAATTCTTATCATAATTAGTTATTTGTATTTCTTCCTTTACTTATCGAAGGTGAAAAAGATAAGTTTACGTCATCATAGTACGAATTTCGAATTTTCAACAGGTAAAAATAGTAATAATAATAATAATAATAATTGTAATATGCATGGAAAATGTTTCAGCATTCCTTACGAGAAACATTTTAAGTTCACTTCAAGATAAAAGAAAGAATGATACAGAGGAAAAACTTTTTGAATCAAATTATGAAAAAATAGAAAAAAAAAGAGAGAGACTTATTTTTTCGAAACGGTTATTTTAAATGTAGAAAACATTCGCATTTTTGTGGACTTGGACAAAAAGAATAAAAAAAAAAAAAATCTGAAATTGTTTTTCACTGTAGGACAATCATTTCTTTGCCGGTCATTACTGGAAATATTGAAGAATTTTATTCTAAACTTTTTTTCTTTCTTTTCCATAAACAGAAAAATAATGTTCTGAAAAATTCCACAGGTAAAAAGAGATTATTGCCATTGCAGTATGGAAAAAGAATAAATGAGAAATAAATTACATGGTCGGAAGAAATATTTTAGATGCATTATCATAAAAATGTGGTATTTTGCAACCATTTGTGGCAGTTTCGTTAGAAATTATTTCAAGCATTTTCGTTCGAGAAGAATTTTTCTCCGGGTAGAAAATGATACAGGAAAGAAAAAATTATTGCTTTTTTTACTAAAACTTTTTTTTTAGTCTTGCGAAATATTGAATTTCCAATGACGACTTTGAAACTGATACTCACTTTAAATGCTCTGGAATATGCGGTATCATAGCAATTTATGTTGTATAATCCAAATGTAATGAAATAAAAAATAAACGCAAAGAACTATTTCATTTAATAATATTAAAAAATTAAGTTTATTTGTGTACTCATATGAACCCAAACTGAACTTTATATATATGAATAACATTAAATGTTTCTAAAAACAACAAAAACAATAATTCACTCATACCACTCTCTGAATTCCGATATGATTTACGAAACTGGCGAAGAAAAAAAAAAAACAACAATTATTCCACGTGAAATGCAGAACTACGCCAAGGAGAAATATTCCAAACATCCAGATTTGCATATTACATAATATACTTTCATTTATTATGTAGGAAAATGCATGTAGCAAATACTACTAGTAACATAAATTGAATATTAACTGCTTAACTGACATTCATAATAAGTTATTTTTATAATTTTGATTACAGCTTCTGTAGTAATTTAAAGATTCAGATTTTTATCATTCTAAATAATTTCATTGATTATATGAATGAATATAGCATATAAAGATAATGTTTAATCTGTTTGACGGAAAATGTACTTGACGACAATGCTATTCATAGAATTAAGATATAGATAAAAAGTCTTTTATTATTTACATAAATTTATTTTCAATGTTTATATAAGTGAGTTTCTCTTGTTTTGTTAGTTTAATTTTAAAAGCAAGGTTTTATGCTACCTTAACGGCTTTTTTCTCTTTTCAAGGAGCTTTTGAACGCTTCTTAAATCCTAAAAAAAGTTTACTTGTTCTATATGTACCGTATTTATTCATCTCTAAGCTGCCATCAATTCTAAGCCATACCCTAAGCTCTCAAACGCTTCTGTTACAAAATCAAAAAAAAAAAAAAATGCGTAAAAAGGTTTATCGATATCGAATATTTACAAAATTAAACGAAGAAATAATAAGGAGGGAATAATTAATTTATTTCACCAGAATTAAAACCTTTCAAATGCGTACTTGAACTTTTTATTGCTCTAACCACCCCAGAGCATGAATTACCTACCTTTATTGTGTCTCATAGACCCCTTGGCATGTTTTTTGGTCTCGGGTAGATCCCTGCTTACTTAATATTGAATTTTTCCAAATATATCAACTTAAATATCTTTTTGACAGCATATACTACTACTTATTTTAAAAGAATTAAACTTCTAACCGACGTGAAGTATAGCGTTCATAACTTAAGAAGCACATGTTAAAGAATTGGATTAAAATTAAATTAATACATAAAATAACTGAACAATAAACAAATGCTTTTAATTAAAGGGAGGAATCTGGTGTTTCAATAACAAGATTTCAACATTTAATATCAATCTAGTCGGGTTTAACTCTAAATCTCCTTTGTTAGTAAGTGTTCAGTTTTTTTTTGTTTGCTTGTTTGTTTGTTTTTAACATAGACAAACTCTCTGAAACTTCCTCTCACTAGGTAAAGAAATAAAAAAAAAAAATGTTCTCATGATATTCCATAATTGCGACAAATAACAGATATCTCTTTTTAAAGACAATTTTGCTGACATAGGTTTATAAACTTTATTTTTAGATCTTCGTTAAGGCCTATTCTGATCTGTATTATTATGATCCTATTGTATTATGACATTTTTTTTCAATGCTACAATATGAATTATTTGTTTACTGTGATATTACTATAAGAAAAGCAATCTCAAACCTATTTTCAAAATCTGAGTAAAAGGGGTTTAAAGTTGAAGTTGTTTAAATTTTTTTTGATAGAATATCTAGAAAATTAGAAAAATTTGGTCCCAATATTATACTTCTTTTGCTGAATTTTAAAAAAAAACCTGAATGGTCCTTGTCTTGGTAAAATTTATGCTCTGCAACCACAATTTAACCTCACTAAATTTATAAATAAATCATTCAAATTGATCAAATCTGGTTTCCATTAGATAAATTTTTTTTTAAAGATTAAATTTACGATTTGGTTTAATAAAAATCACTACTATACACCCCCATTTACACTTCATGGACTTCCAAATTATTTTTTAGCTAGCGTGGACCTCTTGCAAGTCATCATAGACCCCTTGGGGAATTTGACAACTTTGAGAATCCCGCACCAAATATAAATTCAAATTTTCCCTTTATGCAAGGGGAATTTTTTTTTATTGATTCAATCCGCACCGATTTTAAAAAGATTTGCACTGGGGGCAATTTTGATTCGAATAAATACGTATATTTAAAATTTTATTTTCAGAGAAAAATATAGAATATCATCACTGTAGCTAGTACACACAGATATTTCTTAAAATATAATGATTTTAGACTGAGTAATTTCCAAAGTCTTATTTATTTTCAAACAAGTATTTTGTAAATAAAAAAAAATACCCCTGGGAAAAATTTTTTAAATAAGTTTATAGAACTTCATAAAAAAAAAAAACGTGTTTTATGTTTTAATACTACTTTAGTGTCTGGTGGCTTATGATCTATATATAGAAAGAAGAAAATGAAATATTATTAGAAATACATTTAATTACTAGTATTGATTCAGTAAATTTAATTTGCAAATTTATATATTGTAGTTGATATTGAACAATTTAAAAAAAACTGTAGCTAATATTTATATTTTTAATATTTCTCTTAAATGGCAAAATTCTGGTTTACTAGCTACAGGATGTTTTGGGTCGAACAAAATTTACCAAAAGCTTATACATGTTTTTTTTTCCTTTAACCAATAAGACAATTCTCAAACCCTCCTCTAAATCCTCTTAGTGCTGCACCTATTACCTATTAGACAGCAATCCACTATTTAAAGCCCAACAAAATTTCCCATTTTAATTTGTTTAGGTGTTTTGTTTTTTTTTTAAATTTCCTGTCCCTAAGGAGTCTTTAGTTTTCAGTTTTTACTTTATTATTCCAAGTTGTTAAATAGGATTGATGATAATACGGTACCAAATTTAATAATATTAGTACGAAACATTGGATTATTTAGGAACGTTTATACAAATATAATAAAAATTTAGATTTTTATTGAATTACATTTAAATGAATAGATGATTTCAACCAGATATCTAAAAAGATCTTTAATTTGAAAAGCCCGTTTTATCTATAATTGTTGATTTTATGTTTATTTCTGAAATAAAATTTACTAAACATAACAGACTGAAATTATCTAGTAGTAGACGAATTTTATTTAGTTAGAATAAGCATGTCTTTTCTCATACTTTTATCGATTGTGCCAGAAATTTTATTTTATTATTATTTGCATCATTCTGTGCATATCCATAAAACAATATTTTGCAAAATATTTTCTTAAGGATATTTCTGAAATAACTGATTATCTACAAATATTATTTTTTTAATATTGAACTACTGCTGTTTTAATATTGAATAATGACTTGGCCTTGCTTATTATTGGGGCTTTTGGACCAATATAGAAATGCACTAAATCCATTAACAAGATAAGAAGAAGACTGCTGTTAAATAGAAAATATAAAAAATAAGAAATAAAAATATTTCTTGAATGTGAACAGTTCAGTTTTAATGAAATCAGATGTGCAAAAATAATATCTGTATCTTTATACGAATTAAGGTATCCGACTATTTGCGACAACTTTTTTAAAAAAAAAAAAATGGAGGTATGGGGGTTTTTTTAGGGCAGGGGTTAGATTTATTTAGTACATTTTAAGAAAAATGAGCAAAAATTAAGAAGAGAAAAAAATTATTATTACTAAAATGGAAAAAAAAATGGAAAAAATTACAAAAAGTAACATAAAAGGAGTCCATTGTATACCAAAAGTTTATGGACAAATTTTCAATTTTTCTCTTTTGATGTGTTGCTGTGTTATTCGTTTTTGAAATGACCTTCAGGATAAGAGATATTTTAGTTTTTACAAAAACTGTATAGAGCACTTTATCTTAGTTAATACATGAAATTCCTTGAAATAACATTGATTATATTCACATAAGGGGCTGTAAATTTTGTAATAGAACAGCAATTAATAAATCTGATGGTTAAAACACTTCTGCTTTTATACAAAACAAACGCAAAAAATTTCATTTAATTATTTTGAAAACTTTTTTAGCAATCCACGTCCCCGTTTGAGTATTTAAAAAAAACACATTTGGAGCAAAACGCGTTTTATAAGGTATGACATCTTGCTTCAAGTACTCTTACTAAAACACATGTAGTTTTTGTTTCTAATGAACAGAAAATAATGAACTTGATGTTTTTATAAAGCTAATAAGATACCCTATAAAATAAAATCATTAGAAAACTTGTTAATTTTTACCCAAATTCAAAATTTAAGGGTAGTTGGATACGCACATGAAAATATTACTTTATTATTATACTGTCGAATCTCTATATAACTATCCTCTATGTTGCGAATTTTTTGTATAGTGAACTTTCTCCTTGATCCTTGAAAATTTCACAATTGTCTTCGTAAAATAACCTCTATAGCGAAATGTGCATTTTCTTTATAACGAACTTTTTCTTTTGTGATTCAATTTTTGTTCTCCATTATTTTTTAAAGTATTTCTGAAAAAATTCAAGTTATTCTCTCTTTAATACATTTCATGGTGGATATAAATCTTGAACTGGTTTTATTAGATCCTAACTCACCGACAGCAATAGAGTTTTGGACGTTTCATACAAGAAAATAGAGAAAACATATACCCTCATCGCTGAGTTCAGTAGAAACATCGATATATCCTCTTTCACTCTCTGTGGTGTTGTTCCGTGTCCCCGTACAATGATATAAAGCAATGTATGTTTAATATTACTTGTATGCTTTACATTATATAAAATGTCCTTAAAATTCTTTAATTTTAGTATAAAATTATTTTCTTAATATTGAAAATACAGTGAATTCTTCGACATTCTTTTTTCTTGTTTTCCTTGCAGTTCTTTCTTTTTCTTTCTTTTTTTTTTTTTTGATGGGTAAGATATATAAAATAAACATATATTGATTTAAAAAAAAGTGTGAATAATTACTTTTTCTAACATATAATGTTTATGAATTTAAAATTCGTTTTATGTGGTTTATAAAGTATATTAACAGATGAATCTCTATATAACGAATTTTCCATATAACTAACTTTTTTCCGGAATTCCGCGACTTCGTTATACAGAGGTTCAACTGTATTTTATGAAGATTCCAATTTTCTACATAAAATGTATCCTCACACACAATACGAATCCTACTTTAAAAGGAAATTTTTTTTAGAAGTATACATCTGATTAAAATTAAACCCCATACGTTGTTAGACAATACGATTTCATTTTACAGTTGAACACTACAATTACTTTTTAATAAAGATAGCAGAACCAAATTGCACCATAAATGACAAAATAAAAATCCAAGAAATAAATTTAAAGCAAAAACGTCTGCTAGTAAAATGAGTTGGAATTGGGAAAGCATGAGATCCAAGGGTCCATCAGTAAAACTGTAACCTTACAAATTGTAAAACTCGTAAAATTTAATTTTCGTTTCTTTACGCTATTTCATGTTTCTTGAGAAAACAAAAAAAAGATACCTTGGAAAGAGAAAATGAGTTCCTTCACTTTTAAACTTTCCTACTTGTATATATGTCCCAGGGAAACGATCAAATCCTTAAGGGATATGATCGATTGGCGGGAGATGTTAAAATAACGTCTCTTCAAGGTCATTTCCCTGATGAAAGTAAAGGAATTGAACAAATTTCTGATCTGTTTCAGTGAAATGATGAAATAATATTGTCAAGAGTTGGTGCTTTCGTGAAAAGGGACGGAACTGTGTAACAGGAAACCAAGGAAGCACGCTCGGTGGCGTCAATTGATTTGGTCTGCTCCTCCCCCCTCATAGTTCCTTTACTAAAGATGACTTGCTTTCGGCAGGGAAGGGTTTACTCACTAAAATATCTATCTCCATGTTAATTCTATGGAGCCATTTTCTTACAGAAATGGGGTTGATATTTTGGGAATCCAATATAGTGCCTGTTTGGTTAGGAAGTACAATGACTCTATATGCCTTCCCCCTGGACAGCATTTTTCCAATGCAAGTCCTGACTAGTTCATTTCATCATTTCACTGAAAAAGTTCAGGGATTTGATAAAATCTCTTAATTTCATCAGGGAAATGAACTTGAAGAGACGTTATTTTAACATCTCCCATCAATTAATCATATCCCTTAAGAATTTGATCAAATTCCTAATTTCGTAATTTCTCTGCGACATATATATAAAGGGGTGGCCAAAATTGTGGACATTTTTTTAAATTAGGTTTTTTAAGTTTGTTTGCTTATAGAAAATTTTAGGTTGCACAAAATGCTAAGTATTTTATATCATTTGAAAGGGAATTTATTACTGAATTCAATACAAAACACAAAATTTTAATATTTGCAACTCACAAAAGTTATGCAGTAATAAATTTCGGTACATATTAAATACTGATGATATTAGTTATTTATCAGAACTTAGTGAGATTGCATTTTATCTTTAATACAGTTTCACATCGATGTTTCATTGAGCTGAAAATAGTTTTAAGCTGATAAATGATATTTAGTGTTACTTAGATTAGAAAATGTATATAAAACTGTTTCAAGAATAGTATTACAATAAAAAATTATTTAAGTACAATATTTTGACAAAAAAATGAAAAAATAATGACCAATTTTCAAAATATATTCTACTTTTATGAAAAATGCTTCTATTATAATAATAATTTGCTGTCTATAGCTTAGACCTCTGTACAAAGGCTGAACAAGAATTTTTGAAATATATGACTTAGAAGTAGATTTATCCGTATTTTGCTGCAACAGAGGGGAGAAATTTTAAAGAAAAAACGCCGATAATTATTTTAATTGGTGGTAACTTTGAAAATAATGTGAAGTTTGCAAAAATCCTAGTTCAGACTCTCTGGAGATATCTTTACTTTATATAAGCAAAATATTATTATTATAGAAACATTTTTTATAAAAAAGGAGAACATTTTGAAAAAAAAAGGGTTTCTCTGTTTAATTTTTGCTAAAATAGTGTATTTAAATAATTTTTTTTTTTAAAATGTCCTTAAAACAATTTTTAAAAACATAAAACCCTAATCTAAGTAACACTAAATGTCATGAAAGCTATCCATTTATGCGCTTTTTTAAAATCACGGTTCTGAACGTAGTCGGATACCTTAAACATTTCTATAAATTATTTACTGTTTAAAAAAAGTAAGTGAAATTTACTGAACAAAAACACATAAAGAGGAAAATCTTTTAAAAAGAATGATTCGGGAAAAAAAAATCGTTTTTAAAAATGTTTAAAGGGGTTTTTTGGGAACTGAAATAATACAATTTAATATAGTTTTACTATTTCTCTCAGTTATTTTTCTCTTTTAATTTTTTTATTACATCATTAAATATTTTAGTGCATATAAATACTTTTACCTAAAATTATATTGTATCATCGAAACAACAAATGCAATTTAGATCAATAAATTATACTTATTCATAAAATATTACTCTGTATGTTAAAAATATATTTCCCTAAACTAATGCAAGCTGATTTTACCATGGGGTCATTCTTTGGGGCTGATGGGTCGTTCTATATTTATTTTTTGCCAAAATATTGTATCTAAATAATTTTTTGGTCATTTTTTTCAAAAACAATTTTATACATGTATTCTAATCTAAATCTATACTCTTTTTTAAAATCACGGTTACGAGAATTTTTAGATTTTGTTAATTTTCTCTAGAGCTACTGAACAGATTTCAATAAAATTCAGTATATGGCTGATATAATGCAAAAAAATTGACCATTCAACAATTAAAATACGCACGTGTGATCTAGTGCAACACTGATCGAAGTCGGAAAGTATAAAACAGTAGTTGCAGAATAAAGCAAAACAGATAATTGGTTAATAGTTAAAATAATGGTATCTGGTTCTCTTTCTATATGAAAGTGTGGCGAAAATATATGGAGAGATTTTTCCACCCAATTCCTATTCCATAAATTCAAGGCAGCCAATGGAGTGTTAACTCACTGATTCTTTTCGACCAATAGTAGACGAGTCTCTCGTCCGCTCACTCTGAAAACTTTCCATCACATTGGATGCCCCCGAAGCAGTTACCGTACCATGTTTTATCATTTTTAGACCTAGAACATTCCCTGGAAGCTGGTATCTCTTTTTAATGGGGCATCACATAGTTGGAATACCAATCATCGCAAGTAATATTCATGCGCATTTTCCTACTCACAGAGAGGCAACGAATCACTGATGTTGTGAAACCGTTTTTGGAAATTTAATTTTGCAGAGAGTACTCAAGCCAACCATGGACTCAAATGTCCTTTAACATGCGGCATAATCATGATACATGAGCAGTCTCAATTTTCATTCAATGAAAATCCATCGACTTGGGCCGACACCCCGGCCCAAAGTGTACAAGGCCAGCGACAAACCAACTGCGCCACCTATTCAAGAAATATCAGTAACTTAAAATCAATATATAATATACCATGGATTTTAATGTGTATAAGTGCGTGGATGTACTTTCTTTTTACTTTGCACATATTTACTTAACGCAGTTTTACTTAAAATTAAATGACTTTTATGATATACCTCCACTGTGAGTCCCCGCTTACGTTAATTTATATATTGTGTATGCGTGCGTGCGTTTGTGTGCGCGTGCGTGTATGTGGATTTTTGTGGGGGTAGGTGTGGGTGTGGGTGTCATAAAGGATTCTCATGATATATTCGTTTAGGTAGCAAGCTAATATTTAGCAGGATTGTTATTTTTTTTTAAAATTTAGGTTCATTGTTCCTGAAGGCAATAAAATTTAAAAATATATTTTAGGCTGAACGTCATTACAAGTTTTCCTCTCAAAAATACCACACGCCAAGATAAAAAAAAAATGCTCATCTTGATAATTTTACACTTCCATTTTCAATAATTATGTTAAATGGATACATATATTACAGATATTTATAAAATATTTGCAAATTTAGAAATTTGTAATGTATATAACTGTAATCATTACATTTCTAACTATAACCTTTCATTTCCTGTGTCTGATAATTCTCTGAGGAAATGAATAATCAGACATAGTATTGAGGAACTTCTACTTCCCTGCTTATTCTTTAGACTAGTGGATACATCTCTAGAATTTTATTCGACAATCAGAGTTGATGAGTTTACTAATTTGAGCTACTGGCATCCATCTCAGCCTTTACGCCGGAGTAAGAACTTCTAATACTGTCAAATTCTAGTCATAGGTCCTTGTTAGAAATTCGACATTCCAAGCACTCTCACAATATCCCAAGTTTATCATTTTACTAAGAGGACTAGAGTGGCCTTAGCAAGTAGAGTACTGAACAGTAATCAGTTTTCACGCTGAAATACGGATATACAGCTAAGATATATAGAAAAGCTATGATCTATTATATAACAACTAAATTAGAATCTTTCCACCTTGTTTAATATTGCAAATTCTATATACTTCAATAATTGAATACTTAAATTATTTCAAAATAAAATAGGTATGATTTACAGTATTATTCAGATATACATGCCTATCTAAAATGACCTCTTTTATTTCTCAGTATACATTATTTCTTTTCACATTAACCTCGCAACTTATTTAAAGGTCATATTAACGCAATTTTGCTTAACTGTACTCCATGAAGGCAATATAATTAATGCTCTGGGTAATAAATATTGAAATTAACAGCTAAAAACGTATTACGAGAAATTTCCGACACTTTTTCTCTTGAGTTGAAGTAAATTTTACGATAAAATATTTTATATACATGTTATTTAAATGTGTTTAACTTTTAAAATATTTTCAAAAAAAAGAAGAAAAGGAACAAGTCAATATTCTTATGTAGCACTCTTCTACATTTTATATTTGTTTTTGTTAAAAAAAAAAAAAAAATGTGGGTCGCTTTTAAAAAGAAATCCCCAAAAAGTACCTATACAATACAAGCCTTTTATCAAAATGTAAATGAAATATCATCTTGCAAGATTGAATTTATTTTTCAATATTTACTCTTTATATAACAGAAATGATTTTTTTTCTCGCCTGACACTGCAGATTAATTTCTCTTTCAATTAAAAAAAAATTAATTTTTTTGTCTGTTCTTTCTATTTTACTTATTTTCATTTACCAGTGATACGATAATTGATATTTTATTTCGTGAAAAAGGATTTTAAATACAGCATTTTTTTACAAACAAAAAAGAATCTGATTAAATTTTTTTATAAATAAAATATCAAGTTCTGAAAAAACAATTTTTTTATCTTCTTCAACGTCGTACTCTTACATTTAATGGTCCACAAAGAATTCGAGCATGAATTCTGGATTTTGTATTGACATTTTTATTTCGAATATATATGCTAAAAATTCACTATTATATAATAATTTTATTTTATAAGTTAAATATATAAGATTTTTAGTTTATCTATATTTATTGCCATTCTGTGCTTAAGTTCATTTTCTGGAGTTTATGAAAATAGATAGTAAATTGAAAGGAACTGTATATTTGTTTTTATCTGCATAATATCCATTTCTTTAGCAATAGATAGTAAAAATATAATATTATTTTCGAACAAAATTAATTTAGCTTAAATTCATCTAACTGTGTATGATTTATTTTAGTTCATTTTTACAATTATTATGGCTGTCAATTACTAAACAACCTATGCATGCTCATATATACAGTGGTGCCTAAAATTATGAATTATAATCATTTATCACTAAATTATCCATTTATACGCTTTTGCAAAATCACGGTTCCGAACGTAGTCGGATACCTTAAATTTGAACACCAGTACAGTTGTTTAATGAAATCAAATAATATTTTCGTGCAATGTAGTCTTCTGTTACGTTACTCATAATTTTGTTAAAATGAATAGCAGATAATTTTAGTTTTTAAACTCACTGTGTCCTTCTGTTACAAAGATAACATTAAGAATATATTTTATCTCTCTTGAAAGAAAGTTTCTAAAATAAGGTAATTTTTAATTTAAATGGGATTTGCTTTTTTTTTTCTTTCGATGACATCATGTTTTAATCATGACGGTGACCTCAGCGTATTTTGAAACAGCATTTGGTCATGGTTATGAAGTCGCGGACACTGTTATTTCAGTCGTATAATGGGTTGCTATCCTGGTACCAATAATTATCATCTGTGTAGAACAGTGCTTCTCAAACTTTCAATACTTGCGACCCAATATTCAATCACAACTTTCATAGCGCCCCCCTGCATACAATAACAATGTATTCAATTCGATACCATACTTTGACGCTAAAGATACAAGACGACTTTAACCTCTTAAGTGCTACTGGCGAATATAAACGGCTCGCTCAGCCAAAGCTTTAATTGCTCCGGACGTCATATACGTGTTCCCAAAGTAAGATCTTTTCTGTGCCACTGCATACATAAAATTATTCCGATGGCTTTGGAATGCAATAAAAATACCTTGCAGTGTTTGCGAAGGATTTACCTATTTCTGAGGAACTCCTTAGTTAACCCTTTTCTCCCCCTCCCCAAAAACCACCCACATACGCATGCATACGTGCAAAACGGGGGCATTGGGGAGTAGTCTCTCAAGGGGTTAATTATAAACCGTATAAACTATCAAGATAATTTTCCATTTTTGAATTTAATTTTTATATACAAGCCCATTTAGTCATTGTTAATTATTAAACTCTGTTCTTAATTTAGTTTTTATAATTATTTATAAAACACATTGTATAGTACTGATACATTTATAGGTGTATTATATCAGCGTAAATGTTTTTTATAACGTCAGAATGTATTTTTTATTTGATTTCAATAAATTAATATTTTTTTTAATAATCTTTAGTCCCCGACTTTTCAATATGCTCGCACCCCCTCCTAGTGTTATCACGCACCCCTAGGGGGCGCCCCACAGTTTGAGAAGCACTGTTGTAAAAGGACTAAAAAACACGTTAAATGAACAATGCTCAGACTCCTCTCACTCACGTGGTATGGAGGCTCGCAGAATGGCTTAATAACTCAGATGTTGTCTTCGTTACTTGAACGAAAGCCAAAATTACAAGATCCGTTGCCAATAAGTCACGTGTTGTTTTAAATGAGACGTTAATAAATTAACTAAAACCAAAACACACCTCCATTAATCTGAACATTAAAATAAAGATAAGACAGGAAATCTAAATGAGGTGAATCAACAAACGTGATATTTTGTAATATTTCGACAGAATTACTTAAACAAAACTGTTTTAAATTCATAATTACAAAATATTTGAATATATAATCCATTAAATACGTCGCATGTGCGCACAATATTTAAAAGACATTATTATATAGAGTACCATTTTCAACTTCCCAACTTACAGATAAGTGTATTTTTCTCTGTACCGTTAATATTTAACTTTTACAACATCATAAAATCTTTTTGGAGTGGATTTCATGTAGAAAATATATAGCGATAAAATGAAACCTACACAAAGAGTTTGTTTAATGACCTAAGCAAGTCGCTCCAGCAAGTAATAAATCTGAAGTAATAATGCTGCGAGGTGTACCGACAAGAGGTATTTTGAAACCTTCTTTGAAATATACATCGTAAACTGAAAATTTCTTATGGTATAATTTATTTATATAATTTGAAATTCATTTGGAGACATATATGATGCTTAGAACGTGATAAATGTTTTATTTACTTATTGGATTTGTGAAACCTATTTTAAAGATAATACATATTTAAAAAAAAATCAAATACCATTGCAGCCTATTACAATGTTATATTTAAGAAACTTGGTAAACAGATTCTTAATTCTTCTTGGTAACTTATTAAACAGGATTTTTTTTTATTTTTTAAATAAGTTAAAGAATTTCAATAAACTCACATAGATATAAAAATATATAAATGGTACACAAATAAGTTTTGAAAACATTCAAAAATATTGAACATGAACTATAAAATAAATTTATGTCATTGTATTCAGATATTGAATGATGCTTAAAAAAGCAATTCATACCACATGCTAATCACAAATTCTAAACATATTTCAGTTACATATGTTTCATGAGGGAAACATAACTTTTTGATAGAAAGTGCAAAATAATACTATTTTATACATTAAAATAATATAAAAAAGTGAAACGTGATTATTGCGTATACGTGAAGGTTTAATAGACAAATAGCGTAAATGTGAAATTCAATAATCACAAATGAAAGAAGTATATTACAAAAATTTTAATACGAAAAAAGGCAAATACACTTATTTAACTTTTAATAGTAATATTAAATATACGCAAATACACTCTATAACACAAATACACTTATTTAACTTTTAATAGTAATATTAAATATACGCAAATACACTCTATAACAGAAACAACACCTCTGACGCACCAAGAACGACTTGTCCGTTAGAGAAAAAAATTGTTAGGTAGAAAGATTAAGCATAGAATAAAAAGGTATTAAGACTTCAGATAAATTGAATGATGTCTTTCAGAGTTACAAGTTATAAAGTAATTCAATAAGGAGTTGACCCACCACTAGCTTGAATGCAAGCTGCCACAGGACATGACAGAGAGTGATAAAGCACTCTGATGGTCTCCTGCGGTATTTCTTGCCAACTATGCTCTAATTATCGGGCCATGTCATCAACATCCCCGGGTAGATGTATTCGCCTTCCCAAAATATCCCAGACATGATCCATTGAAGAGGAATCTGGCAATCTGGCGAGCCAAGAAAGTGTTTGATAAGCAGTAAGATAGTTCATAGCAATACGTGTGGTGTGTAGTTTGGCATTATCTAGCTGAAAAATAAGGCCAGGGTACTGCAAAAGGAACAGTAGCAAAACAGTTTTCAGAATGCTGTCGACGTACCGATGTGCTGTAAGTGTGCCTCTAATGACGACCAAAGGGGTTCGGCTGTCAAAAGTAATGACACCCCAGACCATAACTCTTTGTTGAATGCCTTTGTGGCGTGCAATAGTGAAAACATTATCAGCACCCTGCCCTGGCCGTCTCCAGACAAATATTCCATGATTGTCAGGACACAGATGGAAGCGGGATTCGTCGCTAAACACTAACATTCAAGTACCACTGAAATCAACAGTGTGCAGGCATGAATGGCAGGTGGCGTAACGGTCGGTACGAAAGTAAATTTTGCACTATCATCCGTCTGTGTATATTCATGGTGGACACTCAAGTGAGAGTCACACGTCTGGTGGTTGATAACGATGAATCAAGCATTGTGACAACTGATATGACAATCAATGTGTCCTCCTGATTTGCTTAGGTCGAATGCTACTGTCATGACGCTCAAATCTGCCACTGTCCACTCATTCCTGCCAGCCTCTTCTAATGGGCGTATCGCTTTGACCCATATGGCGAGTGATTCTCCGATTTGTACAACCTCCCTCTTTCAGTCCAATGATACGACCTCTTTCAAACTCTGACAGTTGCTCGTAATGAGCTTGAATTCTGCGGTTTTTCAGTTGTTCAAAAGGTATCCTAAATCTCAATGCAACGGAAAGTTTCATCAACAGATTAAGAATTGCTTCCTATAGATACTTGCTGAGTGCGCAGTTTCGATGCATTGTAGCTCTCGTTATTAATTCGTTGAACACCAAATTTTAATCATTTGCATGTTCGGCTGAAATGTTTTTGCATACAAAATTTCATTACAATTGGGCAACTCCTTGGTGCATCGTTTTTTTTATTAGAGAGTGTACATTGGCATATTAATGTTGTTATATATTTTGTGGTTTAACTTAAACATGTATTATACAAAAAGCACATAACCAAGCTATATTTAAACACTTTTAATCTGGGAAACTTTGACATCATTGAGGATTGTTAAGTTAACAGTAAATGTTAAAACACACACACACACACACATAATATATATATATATATATATATATATATATAGTTGAGGCCTATTTATGTTGATTACATTATACACTGGGTGAAAGCCCGAGCAATGTCGGGATAAGTGGATGAGGATGGGGTGGGGGTGGAAGTAATTTTGAAAAAGAGTATTTATTAGAAGTGCTGTTTTTGTGAAGGAAAGGGAAATTTTATAAAAGTAGAGAAAGCCCGTACAACGCCGTGCCATGGAGCTAGTTTACACATATTCAAGATGGAGACAAAGAGGGATGAGTGCAAAAGACTTTCAATTTTATACTGGCAGTGAAGATCGTGTCACTCTTTTGTAAAAGGAGATATGATTGGTAAGAACGAGTAGGAATGACATTTTCTGATGCATTGTTACTATTCGATTACGATTAGGATTAACGCTTTATTTTTGAAACAACGAATTAAATGTTATTTAAAAAGAAGATTATTTAAAAATTGTTAATTAAAAGAATTCTAGAGGGAATTGTTACTTATATATATTTATGTTAGTAAGTAGGCCAATCTTTTTTTGTAAGAAATATTATTCAAGTATGTAATTTTTAACTTGTATATTAAAGGAAAATGTGTTGATATTTTGAAATAAATATATTACTTTTTACATCCTACTTATGCGTGTTCTTGCATGCAGATAACTATTAAGAAGCTTGAGCTTTAAGCAAATTTAGGAAAGACCCTGCAATAAACTCATTTAAGAACATCCGGACCTACGGTTGGATGTAAGAATGACATGCTCTTTTGATTTAAATGAATAATTTTCATCATATTTAGTGTCACTTAAATTAGAATATATGTATAAAATTACTTTAAAGAAACATTTTGACAAAAAAAATTATTTAAATACAATTTTCGCAAAATTTTTTGGGTAACCTTTTTTCTTTTCCTTTTTGGAAAAAATGCTTATTAAAATAATATTTTGCCTGTTATAGCTTAACTCTGTACGAGGTTAACTATGATTTTTGAAAATCACATTTTTTTGGGGTTCAACCAAAAAATTATCGGGGTTTTTTTTCTTAAAATTTCTCCTTTTGTTGCGTAAAACATGGTAAAAAACCCCCTTCTGTTTTTATATTTAAAATTTCTAGTTGGCTCGTACAGAGGTCTGAGCTATATACAGACAAAAAAATTATTATAACAGAGGGGTTTTTCACGGAGAATATTTTGAAAAAGGGCATTCAATTGTTAATTTTTTTTCGATTGTTCTTAAATAATTTTTTTTTTTTGTAATACTATTTTGAAACATTTTTTATACATTTTTTTATAATCTAAGTGACACTAAAATCAAAAAATTCCCCAAAGCGCTTTTTCAAAATCACGGTTCCGAACCAGTCGAATACGTTAAAAAATTCCCATTGTTTTTTTTTTAATTTGTATGAAAATTTTCCCTGTTTTTTTAATAAAAAGATGTTGTAAATTTTAAAGGGAAGGCATCTTTTGAATTTTGAACAACTCTAGTCTCTTTGTGTTCTTACATAATCATATTAACATGAAGAAATAAAAACTCAGTGCAATATAAATTAAAAACAGAAAATGCTTCGAAGAACTATACGTTTTCCTCATCCAATAATATATCCCAAAATAAGAGCCAGGTAAAACGTGCTTTACATTCTATGTAAGCCAATGAATATAAATCCAAATTTTAAAACGAAAGCAGTCCTTTTAGAGAAATAAATTACCACTCGTTGCTTAGCAACTGATTTTCTTCCGCGTACATTCAAATGTATTATAACACTTTCTTTCCTTACAATCTTTTCACTTGTTCTGAGGACGAAAATGGCGAACTGTAATTAAAGTAGTAAATTTAAGGCAAATAGTTTCTTCTTTTTAAAAGGAAAATGATCGTTTGCGAGAAAAATGGTGAAACTGAGTATGCAGAAGGATTGGGTTTTCGCAAGTCGAAGAATAATCTTTCAAACCATGAAACTCATAAATTTTAATGTACATGCTGCTACTTGGTTTCTGTTGCATGGGGAGTTCCGAAGAGAGATGATACTTTCTTATTTTTGTGCCAATAAATTAAAAAGCCACAAGAATGTTTTAACGTTCGAATTGTGGAGGAAAAGTATTTTAGCATTTTTTTAAGTATACATTATGTGAATTAAATATTTGACGGGAAAAAAAATTAAGCGAAATGTGTAGTATTCTGACAATTTTAACAGTATATCTTATTTATTTTAAGATTTTTTTCTTGTATGTTTAATATATTTTATGAAGGAGATTGGAAGTCTTTAATAAAAAGAAGGGAAGCTGAAATTTTATCATAATACTTCTGGTTCATTCAGTTAAAAAATTACTTAAACACCGTGATAAATTCAGTTAAAATGTTGTTTAGGTAAATTTATAATAATTAGGAAAGTTTTATTAAACAACTTTGACAGTATAAATTAGAATTATTCTAAAAAGATTTATTTAAAGACTACTATATACAAATTACGAAAAATATCAGAAATGATTAATAAAAAGGAAACTAACTGATAATTTTAAAAAAAATATTTGTTAATGTTTTAAATAAATAAAAATTTATTTAAACAGTTTGATAAATTTTGGGTTTTTTTCCCCCTGAAAACTTATGGGGTTTATATATAATATATATATATTTTATATATATTAATAGTTATATGAATAAAGCTTTCAAAAAAAGTTAGATTAAAAATTTGAGACTGAAAATAGTTTTTAATATAAACTTAAATATTTCAGTTATATTTATTCCATAATCTAATATTGGGTAAGATTACTTATTATTATTTTATTCTTATTTATAACCTTTTATTAAATTTTGCTAAAATTTGCAATCTTTTTAAATTTTTTATTTCCATTTTTTTTATACTTTTGTTAAGTGCTACATTTCAGCCCTTCACATGATTTAAATCTGCATTGGGGTCCAGAATCGGGCAATGACTTATTTATTGCACTCAAATTTAGCGCGGGTTTTGTAAGGGGAAATTTTTTATGTAAGTTACCCATCTTGTAATAGATTTATATATTCCTATCCATTATTTTCGTTGGTTTTTTTCTCAGTGTTATTTACACAAAGGGGGAAGGGTTTGGTGGCCAAAACCTGTTAACCCCAATTTTTAAAATAAATTTTTTATATATTAGCCGCCCAAGTCAGCAACGTTTTTAACACTGCAGCATCCATTTTATAATTTTTAACTCAGTTTCTCATATGGCCTCATTGTGTATTTTTTCCTTCTGTCAGTGTTTTTCGAATGTGATTTTTATGTTTTCCTGTTTTGATAATAAGCCTATATATATATATATATATATATATATATATATATATATATATATATATATATATATATATATATATATATATATATATATAATAATATATAATATATATATATATTATATATATATAAATTTTTATTAAGAAGGGTTTAAAATTTAAATTTTTTTGGTTGTTTTTAATTATTGTGGCATAAATAAAATTTAATTTGGAATATAATAAGGTGGGTTTTATAAAAAATAAATTTAAATAATAAAGATATATATATATATATATATATAAATTCCCAGAATTTCTGGAAAATTTAAGGCAACCCAAATAGGACATCTATATTTATTAGTAAGATATAAGCTAAATTAAAACTGATAACAGTCTACTTGTAGTTAAAAAAAAGTATTTTCTAAAACTAACTTCTTTGATTAATTTGAGCTTTATAATCATAATTTAGTTCCTCTTTAGTATCTATGAAATATATCAACTGTGCATGCTAATAACTCATAAGAAACTTTTATGAAGATCTGATGTAAAATATATACCTTCCGTAAATTTTACAAAAAGTTACATTTTAAATTAATTAAATTTTTTCCCCTTCCAAATTAAAATGTGGGGCACACACATTACTCGACCATCACAATTTAAATAGTGATTTGGTTTCTTGAATTAAAGTTTTAAACATTTTGTACAAGTACTAACAGTTATATACCCATTCTTGGCATGGATGAATTGAAAACATATAACAATCAAGATAAAAAATTTAAAAAAAATAACCCAAAATTTTTTTAAGTTATATTTTTGATTTATTTGACGGACAAAGAAGATTCTACCATTTCAAATCAGTGTACCTAACATGTAAAATCAAAGCAACTCTTTTTTTTTAAACTTGTATTCATACAAAGAAAACAAAGTGTTTTCAACGGGGCCCTTTGGGGGGTGAGACCTACGAGGGGCGCGAGTATTGAAAAATCAAAATCAAAAAATTATTTTAAAAATTATTAATTTACTGAAAGTAGACAAACAAAATACATTCTACATAATAAAGTTAAAAAACACATTTACATGATATATTTTTCTTATAAATTTTCAAAATACATAATGTATTTTATAATTATTTTAACAATACTAAGTTAAGAACAAGTTTAATAATTCCAGTGGCCCCATAGAATTGTCATACATAAAAAAAATTTTATACAAAAATTAACACTTATCTTATAATTTTTAAGAGACGGTGCAAAGCAACCATTGTAGTAAGGGGGGGGATATACCATATTAAGGAACATCTGCTTGTTGTTCTTCCTGTTGATAGACAATCATGAGTCACGTACTATGCTTTAATAAAGTTTGTTTTTTTTTTGATTCCATACCGTATCCGTTGTATTCCTTTTTCAGCGCCGATGCTTTCGTCATCCTTACGTAAAAAATTAAACCCCCTTTCAGAATTTCATGCTCTGATGATTTTTCGTAAATTATGGCAATAAACCCACCTGTTGCTTAAGTTTTTCACCCCCAGTGAAGGCAGTTAAAAAGAATGAAACAATCTAATTCGCCCCAAACAACTATGACCACATATGCCATTTGTAAATGGTCTATTAAATTAGTTGTTAATATTTTCGATGCCTTTATATCTTGTAAAAAAATTTATATTATTATTCTTCAATCTAAGTAAGATGAGGTGTTGTTTTATGATGCACATCATGCATGAAATGCATCACATATGCAATGTAAATCTTTTAGAAACTAAATTACACATTAAAGGTAACATCTTATATAAGGTGTATCAGTGGTTACATAGTTTCAACGGTTACATAGTTTCAAGATAGACACATAGGAATGCATTGG
>BMAV01014972.1:0-37207 GCA_019973955.1 Trichonephila inaurata madagascariensis
ATATCTTGGAAGGTGGTTTTAAAAAGAATACCATAAGTATCGTCATATTCGTAAAAATGGTTATTCTATGTAATTTTAAAGTAAGTGGTACTCTTAGTACCGTCGGTAGATAAAGGGTTAATATTCTTTCTAAATATTGCTAATAATACATGTTGGTAGGCATTTTTGAATCAACGCAATACTTATTTTTTAAAAAATAGAATTGAGAATTTATACACTTTTTAAGGAATTTTCAGTAAGTTTAAAAAAGAAGCTTGTACAAAACCAATCTTTAAATCAAAAAAACCTATATGATTTTTTTTGGCAAGTTGTAAATCAAATTTCATGTGTGTACATCAATTTTTGTAGGAGTAGCATTTTAAACTCCTTCATTAATTTTAAGTTTTTTCTTAAAAAAATAAATGGTTAGCTTTTTATGAAATTTTGAGTGCAGAATATACAAAGGAGGCAACCGAAAGAATTTTGAAAATCAAAAAATTTTGGATAAATTTTACCATGTTCCCTTAAATGTCTTATGTTTCGTAATTATACCCCCTCCCAAATATAAAGCAATTTTCTGGTGCAAAAGAGGGAGGATCATGTTAGGATTTTTTTTAAACAAAAAAAATAAAATCATTTTAAAAATATTCATAAGGGGGGATAAAAGGGAAAATTCTTTTGGGGGTCAAGATTTGGTGTAAAAATTACCCTTTAGGGTTTAAACCCCCTAAATTGTAATTCCGAATGCCCAGTCTTTTTGGAGAAAAAAAATTTTGAAATTCAGGGGCCCAACCAAAATTTAAAGTTTAAATTTCTCCCGACCAAGGGGTTTGGTTTCTGCATTTTTTGAGGTTAAGTTTTTCTAAATAAATTTTTTTTTTCATTATTTTTTATTTTATAAAGTAAAAAAAATTAAATTAATTTTTTAAATTATTTATGATTAAAGTTATTATTAATTTAAAATTATTTTAAAAAAAGGACTTATTAAATATTTTATAAAATAATTAAATTAATAATATATAAAACGACATATTTTTTATTATATTATGTATAATTTATTTATAGTATATTGTATTTCACACGATAAAACTATTTGTAAAATAGTTTTAACTAAAATAAAATTAAATTTTTATGTATAATATTTATTATATAATTACAGTATTTTTTTTACTTTATAAAATACAAAATAATTACATAAAATATCATTTAATATCAAATAAACCTTTCATAAATAAATGTATTTAATTTTAAAAATAATTAAATGAAATGGAAAAAAAAGTTGATTGATGAATCGAACCCTAACCTCACGCATAGTATGCTGACGATATACCTACCAGAGGCTACGGAATCGTTGAATCTGATCGTTCTGAGAATGAACAAAATACAGAGAACAGCCGAAGTTTGAGAAAGTTTCTGTATTATTAAACGGGGTCCCATTGTATCATCGTAAGAATTCGATCGATAGATGATAATGTGTGAACAGCCTCAATTATGGCAAAGACACTTTAGAGTGCGTTTAAAGCTCAAAAAATATCATTGATGCTGTGACGTCTTCGAGTGGGGTGAACCTCCCCCATCTATTCATGGGGTTTTTCCCCCAAACAGACGTTGGGTGACAAGACCCGGGCTATGGGGTCATTGTGTTTGCGACCTCGGACAAAAGCCGACATCCATTCGGGTTACAAAACCAAAAGAGCCGGTGACAATAGATTGACGTATAGGTGAAGCCTGTATAAAACCCGGTCCCGAGAGAATGGGGTTTAAAAACCCGGGTGGTGTGATGAAAAAAGGTTTTCGAAGTTAGATGAAAATTTTGGCCCCTTTTTAAGTTTCCCAGACAGCCCGGGAATTTTTTGGGCCCGCACAAATAGGAGACGAATGGGCCCCGGGGCGAGGGCGACCTTTTTCCTGCCAATGAGGAAAACAGGGGCGTGTTGTGGACCCCCCCTGGTGTTTAAAAGGGGTTGATTTTTAGGAGGGGCAGAGGGAAAAAAATTGGGAGGCCTAGGTGAGACAGATGGAGCCCCGAAAGGCAGAGAGGGAAAACCCCGGGGAAGGAGACAAATTGGGTAGGAGCCCCGAAAGGGAATAGCGAGTGCCTTTTAAAAGGTTGAACTCCCCTGGAAAAGACTTCCGCCCGGGGGCATATTTATTGGTTTTTAGTAACATGTGAACAAATAAATACTGCTTTAATTTTAAAAAAGGCTGTGACAAATTTTTTGTTTGCTAACTTCCGACATTAAAGCAGATTCCGATAAAAAAAGAAAAGAAAATGCAGCCCCTGTTCTCATTTAATGAAAAGAGAACATCATGAAAAGTATGCACAGTAGTTAGTACTAGACGTACATACCAATGGTGAAGTGAATAACAAAAAGGATGACATTGGACAATTTGATGCTAAAAAAAGACAACGCAAAGAAATATATCAGATTATTTTCCAAAAATTCAATAAATGTTTTGTTTTTCAAAAACTTGAAAATTGTGTGTTAACTTTCATTTCAGTTCTTGCGAATGTTTTTGTTTCATTGATTTTTATGAAATAGTAGTTGGTATACCCGTTCTTCGCACGGGTGAATTTAAAAATTAAACAATACAGACTGAAGGATAAAGAAATTTTTAATGAGTTAATTTTACGTGAATTGTAAATTAAACAAAAAAAAAGCTTTTTGCATATCTCAGCTGAACAAAAAAACCATGTTCGCTAAATTTTAAGTCTTTAGATATAATAACTGAAATTTTTTTATTATTTATGACGCCTCGTAATTTTCTTGTGGGTCGATTTTTGAAAACACCTACCTGCTCAGCAAAAGTAACACATTGTTACAAACTTTGTGTAATAAACAAAATAGTTAAATAATTTGTATCCGGATGTGTGTAATACGTTAATATTACTTTCTGATGTATTTATTTTATGTTAAGTAGCTGCTGTCATTCTTCTACTTTGTGAATCTATGTTTCTTTTTTGTTTTATTTTTTTTCTTTGTTTTTTGTTGAGATCATTAGGATCACAAAATAGGTCTAAGTAGCAGTAGAGTGAAACGCGACCACAAAGGAAGCCGCAAGTAAGGGGGTGAAAGGGACGTATGACCTTTAACAATGCAGTGAAGGACTATAAAATCACATTAGGATCAAATTACATGAACGGGAAATGTAGCGAGTGGCAGCAACCTTATCAAACAAAAAAGTTTGATATAACTGCTAGAAATTGTTCAGACAGAAGGCTAGCGAAGTAAAATAATCCCTATTTGAATCGGATATTGCTCACTATTTCATTGGTTTTAATTTTATTTTCTCAGAACCCTAATTTTTGTTCTAAAATAAAAATACTCTTAAGTTACTCCTTATAACATTGGCTATCGGCTAGTGAAAGTTCAGTCGAAATTGGTCCAGCCGTTTCAGAGATTAGCCGAAACATACAGACAGACAGACAAAAATTTTAAAAACTGATTTTTTCAGATAAGTACCGTATATGCTTTTAAATACAGATGGTAAAAAGCTGTTAATTTCAAATTACAAACAGACACTTCATCTTTATTTATATGTATAGATATGCATATGTACTTATTTATGTAAATAAAATGTACTCTAATAAACTTAATTTTGTTGAATATATGTTTCTTTTTTTGCAAAATCCTTTAACACGAAAAAATATTTCAGTCTCCTCAATTTCATGTTAAGCGATTTTCACTCTATATATACGCGTATGAGCATGAAACTGAGGTGCACACATATCTATATCGAGATACAATAGTCATTCTGACCATCAGATCGAAATCATTCCTAGTGGTGCGTATACATTAGCTTCTAGCAGGTGTGCACCGCATGCGGGCGGCCCCAAGCCGCCTATAATTCTATCGGACAAGCAAAAATTTTTGTGAATTTCTCAAAATAAAATTTATAATAAGTTGAATAAATATGCTGAATTTTAAATAGTTATTGAAAAATCAAAATAAGTCCTGATAGCATAACGTAGTTCGAGAAAAATAAGAATGGATTTCAAATTCTGAGGAACATTCCTTCTCATCAGGGTTGTAGCCTGCCTGCCTTATCAGGGGGCCAGTATCAATGATACAGGCCCGATAGCTACAGGGGCCCGGACGTGTGTAAGCAAAAAGTCGTTAAATGTTATAAAAATGGTCCTATTAAAAGTTCCTTTCTACGTTTATAAAATAGTATGTCACTGGCTTCAAACGATATAAATTTTCCGTGTGAATTCTGAATCTCAGGACCAACAGAGTAAAAAAGTTTAAAAGCTGGTAAAGTTACTCAAAATAATGAGAAAACAAGGAGTGGTATGTGGTCAGATAGCAGGAAAAACTTTTCATTCAAAGCGGTTTGACAAAAAGATCGTTTGAAGTGAAATACAGATAACACTTGGGATGGGAAAAATACATTCAGAGTGCTATTTGCTTGTAAATGAAAATACCCCCTTCGTCTGCTGATTGATTGACTGTAATAAACGTCGCACTAAGAAATTACACGAAGGCTTCACAGTTGGAATTTTTTTCAGAAGTGGTCCAGTGAAAGAGAATATTAGATTTTATTTATCCCGGTTCTCTTTTATTTCTGTGACAACCAAAAGACCGAATGTGCATTCAGTCAGCAAGAGTTCTGTTTCCTGTTCCGAGAAAGATCTGACCCAGAAGTCTTCTGTCACCCTCCAAGTCTATAGTTAATTATTTTTTTAACGAGTATTCATGAGTTCTTAACGCTGGTCCCATGGGGGAAGGCGAAGGGGGCGTTAAGGAAGAATTTCGACACATCGGACAAAAGTGATGAAAAGCACGATCAAGATTTATGACATGCTTAAGGACGAATGAAAATAATGGGGCAGAATGACCCTCAGAAAAAAAGACCCCTTTTCGAAGAAAACTGAGGAAATTTTGCGTCAATTTGACTTCCGAACTAATTTCTTTTAGCTTCCTGCGCTTACACAGACAAGACAAAAATCGGAACAACAACGGTTAAACAACAAAAAAGGTAACTATATTTTCACTTTCAAATTCTCTTTTCGAATTTTAAGATTTAATGCCCAGGTATTTTAATCATTGCGTAAGATAAAGTGAAAGAAAATATTTTCTTGCATTTGTGCTATTACTATTTTATTTATTTATTGTTTTACATATATAAATTTTAAAATAATTCATCAGTTTTTTAGAATACTTTCTACTGTTCATTTTTTGATGTTTCCGTAGCGAATGTCCCGTAATCTTCTTAAAACATTTTAAATTTAGCATTGTTATTCAAATGAAAAAATTATATTTGCCTCCCCCGTATAAAAATAATTTATTTAGTCACTTACAAAAAACGGTAGTGTCATTTTAAATAAAAAACCCTTAAACCCTTTTTGGAAATTCTTTAAATTTTTTACCATATTAAAAAAGGATCTAACAATAGCTCGAAATTGAAAAAAAAGTAATTATATATATTTTGATGATTTTGTTTGTAATCATCTTTTCGAAAATTTTTGGGGTTTAAAAAATGAACCAATCTAAAATTTTCCAAATATTTAAATTTTTAAATTGCTTCGAACTGTGAAAAATTTTTAAAGAAATAAAGTATGTTAAGTTTATTTTAAAAAAACACAAAAAAATTTTTTTTTTAACTTTTATTGAGGTAACGTAAAATAAACACATAATTTTTTAATATATTAAGCTTAAGAGAACCATTTTTTTTGAAAGATTGAATTTAAAAAAACACTTTTTTTTTCTTTTTGCATTGATTGATATTTTAAAGTGATTTGCACGATACCTTTTGATTAAAATCTTTTTAAAAATTTGAAAGAATATTTAATGCAAACTAATAATTTAAATTTTTGTATAAATTAATTATAAAAAATACAAAAATCGTATAAATTTTTATATTGTATAGCATTCGAGCTTCTAAAAAGTTAATCAAATTTCATCTATAGCAATATTTAAAATCTTTAAAAAGGCAATAATAAGAATGTCAGAACTATGGCAGAAATTTCTTTAAAAAAACATTTAATGAAAGGTTTATTTTTTCAGAACAAAAAATGTTAAAAAATCCCAGGGTAATTTTTTTTTTCGTTTTTAGAAGTAAAAAAACTATTTATTAAGGTATCCGACTACGTTCGGAACCGTGTTTTTAAAAAAAGCGATAAAATTGGATAGTTTTCATAATATTTGGTGTCACTTAGATTAGAATACATGTATAAAATTTTTTTAAAGGGGACATATTAAAAAAAAAAAAAATTATTTAAATACAATATTTCGGCAAAAATTAATTTTAGAATAATTTTTACCAAAATGTTTTTTTTGGGAAAAAAAATGCTTCTATTATAATAATTTTTTGCCTTTATAAAAACTCAGACCTTTGTATAGAGGCTCAACAACGTTTTTTTAAAAAAATTCACATTATTTTCAGGTTACAACCCATTGAAAAAAATTTATCGGCGTTTTTTGGGGAAATTTCCCCCCCTCTGTTGTCGAAAAACATGGAAAAACCCCCATTTTTTAATTATATTTTCGAAATTCTGGTTGCGCCCCGCAGGGCCCGGGGCTGTATACAGGAAAAAATTTATTATAATAAAAGGGTTTAAAAAAAAAAAAATTTTTGGTTTCATTCTATGTTCTTTTTTTTTAAAAAAAAAACCCCCTTAAAATAATTTTTTGTTACTATTCTTAAAAAAATTTTTTATATATAATTTCAATATAAAGGACACTAAATAAAAATTGATCCATTTACACGCGAAATGGGGTTTCCCGGGAACGTAGTCGGAAAATTAAAAAGGGGCCCAGCAAATGCATTACAGGAAAAAAAATATTATAAAACAATTTAAAAAGGGGTAGAAAAAGTCTTTTTCTCTCCCCCCAAAAAAAACAAAAAAACAGAAATGTGAAAATTATTCAAAAAAGTAGAAAAAGTTGTATAATCTTGAGTATTTTTTATTTAAATAAGATAAAAATCTATTTAAAAAAAATTTTAGATTTCTTTTGTGATATTGGGGCCCTTTAAAAAAATGTTTTTTTTATTACAAAATTTTCAAAAAAAAAATGTTTTTTGTTCAGTTTAGTTTCAAAGTTTTAAAAAGATATTTAAAAAAGAAAAAGAAAAACAAGTTTAATAATAAAATATTAATGTTTCTTCTTATATTTAGAAATTTTTAAAAGGGAAAATTTTTAAAAATTTTAAGGGGTTTTTGTGATTGTGTGTGGTTTTTTTTCCATTTTTTAAAAAAAAACCCTTTTAGGGGGCTTATTTTGGGAAAATTTTTTTAATATTTTGGGAAAATTTATCGGAAGCAAATTTTTTTCAAAAAAAAAACCCGGCGTTTATAAAAAAAAAAAGTTAAAAAAAATAGGGTGTTTTAAAATGAAATTTCTTTTTTTCACCAGAAAATTTGAAAAACTTGAAATGAAATTTTTTTGGGGGTTGGGAAAAAAAAATTTTAAAAAGCAATTTTATTTTTTTTTTAATTTTCTAAATATTTCATGGAAAAAATTTGGTTTGAAATTTAAAAAATAGAAAATTTTTTAAAAGTTTGAAAATTTGGAAATTCGTTTAAAAAAAGAATTTAGTTATTTTTAATTAAAAATTTATAACTTTTTTTTTCACAAAAATTCCCCTTCCCAAACCCCGCTACAGAGAAAAAAAATTTTTTGGGCCCTGGGAAATTTTGGAAATACCCCCGGGGCCCCCCCCGGGGTTTTGTGGCATAAGTTAAAAGAAATGGTCCCCGATTTTTCCCCAAAGGTGAGATATTTTTTAAAAATTTTTTTTAACTATCCCCCGGATATACACTCCCCGGCCACCGTAAATGCAACATCAAAAAAAGACAAGAGAAAAACCACAACAAAATTTTTTTTGTGGGATAACATTTGACCAAGTATCAAATAAATTAAATTTATAGACTTCGGGAAATGTGGTTCCTGCCAAAAATCAGTAACCAGAGTAGCCGCCATTTTTTTGGAGATCACCGCTTTTTCACACGCCCCCGGCATTGATTCAAAGAGGCTTTGGGTGTGTTCTTTGGGGGACAGAGACCAAAGCTTCCACACGTTGCCAAAAAATTTATCTGGTGTGGCAGCTTTGGGGTTTTGGGGCAATCGTTGGAACCATGGACCACATGTTTTCTATCGGCGAAAGATCCGGGGAACGAGCCGGCTAGGAAACAACCCAAACTTTGGGGATTGACTAAAAACCTTTGGGCAATGCGTGCACGGGGGCTCGCAATCCCGGCGGGAAAAAAGGGGCCGTGTCCGGGGGCTCTAAAAGGGAAGGAAGGACAACTGGCTCCAACACCTCGGAGATGTAGCGCTGGCTGTTTAAAGTAGCAGCAATGCGTACCAGAGGAGGGGGTGATATCCCCAAAGCCGCCCCCTACCATAAATACCAGTGTGACGGGCATAAAAGCGTCTGTTCCGGGATCCTCTCTCCCCCGGTGTCTCCAGGCTCGAATCCGACCCTCGTGGGTTGCAAAAGCAGGGTGGGGGCTCGTCAGAATGAAACTTTTCCTTTTTGCACCCCACATCCCCCTTTCATCCCCACCATTGGCGGCAGAGACGTCTGTGGTTCTGCATCAAAGGGGAGACCAAGCAACGGACGTCTTGCGGACCCGACCACTCTTTCTGGAAACGGCGTCCCAATGGTACGAGCGACACTGAATGATGCGTTACAGACCCCAATGTGCTGTGCTATGGTTCATGATGTGACTGGGGGATCCCTTTTTCACTGCCATGCTCCAAATTTTCCTGTCCTCACGGGGAAGTGGGGGAAATTAGGGGTGGAAACGACCACGCCCCTCGTACCCTCCTGCATCCAGCGGCCCCCATATCCGCGTTACAGTTGTTTGGTTTTTTAAAAAACGATACCATTTCCTTGAAAGATAATCCACAAAACTCGGTAGGCCAATATCCTTTCCCTTTTTCGAACTTTTTATTGATCCCAAAAACTGATCGCTGTTTTCTACGGGGAAAATAACTGATCATATTTTTTAAAAAAACCCCAAAAAAAAACACAATTCCGAACTTGAAATCGTCCCAAATCCCCCAAGCCTTAAATAGCGTTTTTGAGGTTACGCCACAGGCGTGCGTTATGTGTGTCTGCGCTGAAATTGTAATCGTTTGCATATCTCACCTCCGCTAATGCATGTTGTAAATTTCATGTTATTTGTATGCTTCCTTCAGGGTGTTGCATTTACGGTGGCCAGCAGTGTAGAATGCATCAGGTCAGAGATCTTTCTCAGTTTTAACCCGGCACTTCCCGCGCAGGGTATCACTTGACCATGGTTCAAAATTTCGTGGTCCGTCACCAAAAGCCCTCGTGTAGCTGAACAGTGCGACGTTAATATTCACTCACCCACGCAGGGTATGTCATACTCACCATCTACCTTTTTTTTCAACGCTCCTTCTAAACTTTTTTTGGAAAATTGATAGTTTCTCGTGTAGCTGACTATAAGGTCATATCCTTTGAGGGACCTTAGCTGGAAGGCGAATTCTAAATATATATTTCTGGACACCGCCTCTTCGGGTATGTCATACCCTGCGCGCGTAAATCACCGTTACAGTTCTGAATGCATGAGCACGTTTTTAATCTTCCTTATGCTATGGCGTATTATTGTAGTTATGATGAAGAAATGTGATCTTCAAGTAATTTAATAGATACAGTTTTTAACAGATATAGTACAACAGTATTTTCGGATGAAGAAATTCTGTTCGTGATTATAATGAGGAAGAATCAAATGATGAAGAGCAAGTATGATTCCTCCTCTGAAATCGATTCAGATTTAGAAGAGGGAGACACAGTTGAAAATAAACGTTTTATATGTATTGACACGTAAACATTTGGGAAGAACGTGACTTTAAAGAAGACAACTGATACACATCTTATCCACTTTCAGATGAACTTTTGAAAAGGGGAAAAACCTACTGCTGGAACAATAAAAGAAAATAAAAAAGAAATTCCAAAATAAGATATAGACGGTATACTGCTTTTCAATGAAATAACTTCATTCAAAGATATTTTTCCTGGTAAAAAACAGCCGCCTGAGATATTAGAAATTATAGTGAAAAATGATCTTATTCCCTGTTTTCCCAATTTTGCTCTAGCATTAAAAATTTTTTTATCCTTACCTATTTCTGTATAGCTTCCGGTGAAAGAAGTTTCAGTAAATTAAAAATCATTAAAAATTACTTGAGAAATAATATGACACAAGAAAGGCTTTCAGATTTGGCGATAATCTGAAAAAAAGACCTGAACGCATGTGCGCAATGATCTTATGTTCGAGTATTATTCCAAGCTTTAGTAAAAAATAGTGTACTTTCAGAATTACAACCCTTTAAGTTCATAAGGAATGTTATTTCTTTCACAGAAACAGTAATTCGATATATGCAAAAGTTTGATCTTTTTCTAAGTTCATCTTTTTGTATTTTTAAAGCTCTCATTTTTATACCCGACTTAAAACGCGCATTTGTAAATTTCGATCTTATTTTTTGAGTTAAAAGTGCGCGTTATACACTGGATTTTACGGTATAGTTTATTACTTAGTCTAAGTAGATGGACTGATTTATATACTTTTCGTTTCACGAGATTTATGCCTTAAGAGTATTTATTTTTTGAGTAAATTCCGTTTTGCATTTATAGTTATAAAATGTTTATTTTTATTTTAAAGGTTATATTTTTGTTAGAGAGAAAGAGAGTTCATTATTTTGTTAAAATATTTTGTCGCTATTATAACTCATTACCTGGCCAAAAAATGAAGTTCTGCACTTCAAATTTTATTTGAGTTAATAATAATGTGTTTTACTTTTTATTCTTATATAAATAGGTGAGTTTTTAACATCAAAGTTAAGTATTAGTCAAAATATGAAAAGTTCTCTAGGAGGGGCGGCACATTAGGTGTTTCCACGAGGGCGGCCGATAACCTAGGATCGGCCCTGTTTAAGAGGACACTTGTAGTAATGTGTGTTTAGAATTTCTAGTTATAAAATAATGTGTGTTTAACAGTACTTGTATGTTTTAAATTAGAGAAAATGTCCTTAAAATTACTTAATTTTAATATATAATAATTTTTTTCCTAATGTTCAAAATACAGTATATTCCTCTACATTCCTTTTTCTTGCTTTCCTTGCAGTTTTTCTTTCTTTTTGATAGATAAGATATATAAAATAATAGATATTAATTTACAAAAAGATGTGAATAATTACTTTTCTTAATATATAATGTTTATGAATTCAAAATTTGTTTTATGTGGTTTATATAAAGAACCAGGTGATCCAAAAAAGTCGGGGAGAATTTTTAAAATGAAAAATTTTTAAAAAACGAATCAAGATAAAAGATGGGTTTGAACCCAAAGGGGCTGAAAAAAAAAACCGGGTTTTGTGTGGAAAACAAAAAAAAATAGTTCTGTTGGCGCCCCAGAGAGGGGTTTTTTGGGATTTTAGAGGGATTATGCAAAGTAAAAAACGATAAAAAAAAAGGGAGCAACTGCAGCAGGTAATGGTAGAAAAACCCCCAGGACAGCCAAAGGGGTTTTTTGCCCCACTGACCCCTGACGACCAATAGCAGACGAGTCCCCTCGTCTGCTCGCAAGAATTTTGGGACTTGATTTCAGTTCCCGCCGAAACCACCCAAAAGCCTAGCTCCCCCCCCATTTTTTCTTCCATCCACCAATCGGGAAAGGGCTGTTTTTTAAAAGGCCCCAACAATTAGACCCCAAATACAATTAGTATTGGACGGAGGAACGCCCGCGTTCCATTTCCCCCAAAGATGTCCAGCGTCGCCGGGGAAAATGGTAGTTGCCAACCCAGATGATCCAAAACTTTTCCCTTTAAAAATACGCCCCCTTTCCCCCAAACACCCAAAACCCCCCCAATCGGGAGATTCCTCCCTCATCAAGGCCCAACAACATCAGGCCACATTAAAACAAACTAGATATGGGATGGGGGAAATTTCGGTTCCTTTTCCCCAGTGAGTCCAGGTAATGGTAGTTTAGAGTTAAAGGGTTTTTCCCCAAATTAGGGAGGAGCCCCCAATGCTTTAACGGGAATTTTTTTAATACGCAGCAAAAAAAACTGCCATTTTAAAGCCCGGGATTTTTAAAAAATGCGGTAAGGACCACACCGACTAAGCGGGCCCTAAAAAGGAGAGACACGGGAAAAACCCCCTTCTGCATTAATTTTGGGAAAACCCCGGGCCAAACGGCCTATTATACAAAATCCCCAAAAAATTCCCCCGGACCAAAATGGGGCCCTTTCCCCCCTTCCCAAAGGCAAAAAAAAATTTACAAGTAATGTTTGTAAAGAAGGATTTTCCTTGAAAATCAAGCAAAATTCCCTCCCCCATTAATTTAATAGACAGAAAAATCAAAAAAGAAATCAAAAGTAACAAGGAAACCAGGGAATCCTAAATGACGATGAAAATTTCCCTTTCTGACCTATTTAGGATTAAAAAATTGGGAACCCATGATTTTGAAAAGGGAAATTTAAGGGAAAATTATTTAAAGTTTTTTTATTTTTCCTTAGTTTAGAAAAACATGTTTTTAAATTTTTTTTAAAAGGAATTTTGAAAAAATTTTTTAAATTAATTATTTTGGAAAAAATTAACCAGAAAAAATTTTTTTAAAAATTTTTCCCCCTTTTTTAAAAAAATGCTTCTATTATAATAATTTTAGCCCCAGATTTTTTCTGTACAAAAAGGGTAAAATAATTTTGAAAATTTTAATTTTGAAGTTGGTTTATCCATATTTTACAAAAAAAATTTAAAAACCCCGATAATTATTTCAAATTGGTTTGTAACCTGAAAAAAAAGGGGAATTTTTAAAAAAATCAAGTTTTTCCCCTTGTTAAGTGGTTAGCTTATATACAGGAAAAAATATTATTAAATATTTTATTTTGGAAAAAAAGATTATTCTAAATTAATTTTTTTCCAAAATATTGTATTTAAATAATTATTTTGCCCAAAAAGTCCTTTTTTAAAAATTTTATAATGTAGTCTTAATCTAAGTGACAATTTAAAAATCATGAAAATTATTATTTATGGCTTTTAAAAACACGGTTCCGGGAAAGTAGTCGGATAGCTTAAGTAATTGAACTAGTCAGTTTAGTTTCCAAAATATTAAAAAGATCCCCCGAAATATTGCAAAACCCTTTTCCAAACTTAAAATGCTGGGAAAAAGTAAAGAAAAAACTTTTTTTTAATTTTTAGAAGGCGTTTTATAAAAATTAAATTTCCATTCTTTTTAAAAAAAAATTTTTCCCCTTTTTTTTAAATTTTCTTTTTTCTTTTTAAACTTATCTCTATAGGACCTATCTCATTTCAATTTTTTTCCAAGTCCAACTATTTCCAAGCCACCACCACCATCCAATCAAAAAGCCTCACCCAATTAAAACCCACCTCTGCCACCCCATTGGTCCCATAAATAAGGGGACGCCTATCACTTTAGCCCTTTTAACAAAACCAAACCAACTACACCACAAGATAGAGGGCGGAAGGATAATGAGTTATCCCAGTCCCTTTCAAAACAGGGGGAGGTAATGGTAGTCAAACTTGTATGTATCAAAAAGCCGTCCAAATTGGAAAAAAAGCCCTCTTAGTTAAACTTTTATTATAAGAATTCGGGAAAATGCCGTTGGGGATGGAGCTTATCGCCAACATGGCTATGTGGGGGATAAATCCCAAAGGGCCCCAAAAACGTCTCTTTGGGAAATTTAACAAAAAAGATGAAGAAATTTGAAGCTACAGGTTCTTTGGCGTCACGTCAAAGAAGTGGACGTCCCTCAACAGCCGCTGCTTTTGCCACAACAGCGGAGAAGAAGGTGCAATCCATGTCGGCGATTGAAGCACATGGGGACTGCATTGCTCGAGAAGAGAATTTCGAAGCAGACAGGAGTGTCGTACAGAAGTGTCTGGGGAGCACTGCGAATAACTTTGCGATGGTATCCCTACAAGTTGCAGCATAACCAAGAACTGAAACCTCTTGACTTCAATCTCGCCGAGATTTTGCAAATTTGGTATTCAATAAATTGGAAGAGCAGCACGACTGGTTCACACTGTGCTTTGGACAGATGAAGCGCATTTCACACTCTCTGGCGCTGTTAACACCTACAATTGTCGAGTATGGACCACAGAAAATCCACATGTATTTGTTGAGGTACCCTTGCAACAGCCTAAAGTGACAGCCTGGTGTGGTTTCAATGCTTATTTCGTAATTGGTCCATTTTTTTTCGAGGAAGTCCCACAGACGGGTTTCAAAACAGTTTCTGTCAATGGTCAGCGATTTGTAGCACTGTTACAGAACAACATTATTCCTGAATTGCAAGCGCGACAGGCACTGCAAACAGTGACCCTTATGCAAGATGGAGCATCACCTCATATTACTCTGCCTGTGCAACGCCTCAACATTTGGGAAGGATTGCATTATCAGTCGCTACTTTAATCACGCATGGCCTCCAAGATCTCCCGATCTGACACCCTGTGACTTTTGGCTGTGGGGATTCTTGAAGTCAAAAGTGTACCGCGACCAACCAGCATCACTGAAAGATGCCATCAGCCAAAATGTGTGTACCATAACGCAAGAAATGCTACTAAATGAACGGTGAACGATGTTTTGTGACTCGTCTCACAGCTGTACTTCTGAGCGATGGACAACACATTGAACATTTACTGTAGTACTAATTAATTGTAATTAAGCTGACTTGTAAGTTGTCAACATTTTTTCATTTGTAAATCATCTTTTGGTGCAATAAAACACTATAGCGCCATCTGTTGGTCGCCAACGCTACTATTTTCGTTACCACACAAAATCCGGTTTCTTTTCCATCCATTTGGTGCAAACCGTATCTTTGTATCTTGATTCATTTTCGAATTATTCATTTTTAAAGTTCGTCCTGACTTTTGGATCACCTGGTATATTGAAAGATGAACCTCTATATAACAAATTTTCCATATAACGAACTTTTTTTCGGAATTTAGCGACCTCGTTAAATAGAGGTCCGACTGTATACTACAGTAAAGACCATAACATTTCATTTTACACAGTTTGTGTGTGAGGCGATTCATAAAATTCATGTTTGATTAACGATGATTTCTGAGTAGCGCTCATTAGTGAATAAATTAATAGTGATAGAGAAAAAAAAACATACTAATTACGAGCGTAACTCAGAAATTTTTGAAATACACGCAGACGAAAAATTATTTTAAACAAAAGTTAACAATTTAATTTGAAAATACGAAGTATTTTAACACTGCAGATGATTTTTTACTGACTTCTTCAAGTTGTTTAGCGTAGAATAAATTTTAGACAGGAGAGAAAATGAGTTGACGTGATAACATTATCATGCTATGATTTTAAAGCGGGATTACATCAAGACGAATGCGTTCAACGGCTACAATGAGCATTTGGTGATGAATCTCCATGTCGTGCTATATGTTCAGATGGTTTAAAGCAGAGGTTCCCAAACTTTTTTGTCTCATAGACCCCTTGGCAAGTTTTTCGGGTTCGGGTAGTGTACCCAATATTGAAAAATTTATCAACTTAAATGTTTTTTGACAGCTCTGGTACTACTACTTTTTAAAAGAATTAAATTTCTAACTGTAGTGCAGTGACGTCAGGGGCGGCTCTAAGGCCGGACCCCTGTCCGGGGCGGCAAATTTTAAGGGCGGTATTTGGATATTTTTTAATGTTACAAAAATTTTGATATATTTTCTGAAATATTGGGTGTGAATTTGATATTTCATTTAACGTATCTTATTTCCTTATTTTGTTCACTGTACATTTAATGGCAGTTTTCTTAGATGTTGAAACTTGAAGGGTTCGAAGCGGGAGTATGCGTTAAATCATAAAATTTGATATGTTTACCCATCTTCCACTGGTAACTTTCTCCCCATCCAGGAGTAAGGTCATAACGAACATTTCTTTCACTCATGCGATATTCGGTGTCAGTTATTCAAAAGGGGACAGGGGTAATAAGAGTTTTTAATAGACAGAGAGCCACAGGAGATGTTTTATTTTAGTCTTGAGTGTAGTTACTATAAGTTAAAATAAACGCTTGTGATTCCCACCATCAGTAGACTTTCGAAATTGGCCTGCTGAAATAAGCTATTTCTTCTCTTACTCGTTTGAAATAATAACAGGTAATAATGTGCTTAATTTTGAATTATTTTGTATTTTTTAGACTTAATAACAGAGCATAACAATATATATATATATATATTGTTATGCTGTGCCTTTTTGTTAGCTAGAATTATTCAAGTTTTATACGTGTGTATGTATGTGAACAATTTATCTTTTTTAATCATAATTTTTTGTTTGGAGAGAGGGGCGCATTTTCCATTTTTGTCCGGGGCGGCAAAACTGCTAGAGCTGGCCCTGGTGACGTAGCGTGGGGGTCCCGAGGGGGCCATTGCCCCGGGCGGTATACGAAAAGGGGCGGCGGCAAGCACCGCGATATATAAATTCAAAAAATATTTCAAACTCCAAATCGCGCCCGACCAACGGAAACGAGTTAAAGCTGTAATACACGCACAGATGTAGGAAATTTATTAGTCTCTATGCAATCACATTCGTTTCTATGTTACTTAGGCTTCTGGCAACCGGTACTGTGTGAAATCCATGATGCTGAAAATTATTTGCAAACAGAGGGACTAAGTACCCGTCAATGCGCTAAAAAAATACGTGTTTTACAGACCGTATTTGAAGCAAAACGAGAGGAGTTAGTGGATGACGCTTTAATTTATGCTAACAGTTTATGTGAAGAGCTTGAAATTTCTTTTGAACCCCCAAGACGAATCAGGAGGAAGCACACATTTGGCGACGGAAGTAAAGATGTTCAGTTTTTCGTACGAAGAGTGGCTGAGGCGAACAATGTTTTCTTTAATAGACAAAGTAACTGCTGAAATTCGATAAAGATTTCAACAGTTGCAGAATCTAGCGCAAAAATATGCATTTTTAAGGTCTGAAGTGATGTTGAGCATTGACGAAAACTTAGATCAAGCTCCTTAAGACATTAATAAAGGAGACTTCCAACTTGAGCGCGTACGTCTACAAGCTTTCGTAGATGTAACAGATCCAGGCTGCACAAAATAACTTATTAGGTCCGGCTCTCTGGGTTTATTAAAATATATTATTGAGTCCAAACTTGAAGATGGCTTACCAAACATTATCATAATGTTGAGAATTTTTTTAACATCTGCCATCAGTAATGCCAGTTGCAACAGAAGCTTCTCTAAGCTAAAATTAATCAAAAATTATATCAGGTCGACTATGTCGACGTCAAGGCCAACAAATTTAGCTATTCTGGCAATTGAACATAACATACATATTGATATTGACAATTGTATAAAAGATTTTGCTATGAAAAAAACACGAAAAGTGCATTTTTAATCAATAAAAAAAAATTTAAAGCTGCTTTTTTTTTTACTTTTATCAGTTTTCTTGACTAATAACTTAAATAAAGGGGCGACAAATTTCCGCTTGGCCCCAGGCGGCGAAAGCCTTCGCTACGCTACTGCTGTAGTGAAGTATAGCATTTACAGCTTAAGAAGCACATGTTAATGAATTAAATTAAAATAAATTAATTTAATACATAAAATAACTGAACAAACAAATGTTTTTAATGAAAGGGATGAATCTGGTGCTTCAATAACAAATTTTCCAATATTTAGTAAAGTTTAACCCTAAATCTCCTTTGTTAGTAAGTGTCCAGTCCTCCCCCCTTTCTTCTTTTGTTTTTGAGATTGGCAAACTTCCTCTCACTAGGAAAAGCAATTAAAAACTTTCTCACAATATTCCATAATACGCGACAAATGACAGGAATGTCTTTTTACAGCAAAAATTGCTGACAACCGTTTCTAAACTTTATTTTAAGGTATCCGACTACGTTCGGAACCATGATTTCAAAAGCGCATAAATGTATAATTTTCAAGATATTTAGTGTCACTTATAGATTAGAATACATGTATAAAATTGTTTTCAGGACATTATGATAAAAAAAAAATTATTTAAATACAATATTTTGGCAAAAAATTAACTTAGAATAACCTTTTTTCCAAATGTTCTCCTTTTGTAAAAAATGCTTCTATTGTATTAATATTTTGCCTGTATATAGCTCAGACCTCTGTACAGAGACTCAACTATGATTTTTGAAAGTGGCCGCGGTAGCCGAGTGGTATAGGTATCGGACCGTGGCTTGCCTTGTCACGAGTTCGAGTCCGTACCACTAAAGACCCGCCGTGTAGGGCAGCGATGCACGTTAAATCTGTCGAGAGCTGAAACGTCCTCCCATTGGTGTGGTGTGGTAGCTAGGAGAGGGGGGTGCCAGCTCAGGTGTCGTCCACGTCACTTGACCATGGTTCAAAATTACGTGGTCCCTCGCCAAAAGCCCTCGTGTAGCTAAACAGTGCGACGTTAATAATCAATCAATCAATGATTTTTGAAAAATTCAAATTATTTTCAGAGTTACAACCATTTGAAATAATTATCGGCGTATTTTCTTAAAATTTCTCCCTTCTGTTTTCGTAAAACATGGATAAACCGACTTCCGAGTTATGCGTTTCTAAAATTCTAGTTGAGCCTCTGTACAGAGGTCTGAGCTGAATACAGGCAAAATATTAATACAATAGAAGCATTTTACAAAAGGAGAACATTTGGAAAAAAGGTTATTCTAAGTTAATTTTTTGCCAAAATATTGTATTTAAATAATTTTTTTTTATCATAATGTCCTTAAAACAATTTTATACATGTATTCTAATCTAAGTGATACTAAATATCATAAATATTATCCATTTACACGCTTTTGCAAAATCACGGTTCCGAACGTAGTCGGATACCTTAAGATCGTTAGGGCCTGTTTAGTTCCTATTGTAATATAACTTTTTTTTTCAAAGTGACTATATGAATTCATTGTCTACTGTAGTATTACTATAAAAAAAAAAACTCAAACCTAGTTTCAAAATCTGAGTAAAGGGCATTTAAATGTTGAACGTTTATTAAAATGTTCTGACAGATTGTCTAACAAATTGAGAAAATTCGGGACATCCTATATATTATACTTCTTTAATTAATATCCGGAAATAAATGCTGAAATGGTCCGTGCGTTAATAAAATTTATGGTTGTCACCCAGTAACCACAAATTAATTTCACTAAATTCAGTAAACAAATCAGTTAAATTGGTAAATTTCGGATTCCACTAGTTCAAATTTTTTTTTTTTTGAAAGATTAAAGTCACCCTGCTTTTTAACAAGAGCCAAAATTATAGACCCCCATTTACACCTCATGGACCCCAAGTTATTTTTTCGCTAGCGTGGACCCCTTGCAGATTGTCACAGACCCCTGGGTGTCTATATAGACCACTTTGGGAATCACTGGTTTAAAGAATTTTTGCAGAGGTGGCAATTCTCTTCAGGATAAAGAACACACAGGAAGGCCGCGGTCGGCAGGAATCCCGGATAATGTGTCTTCCATACGAAAAATGTTAATGGATCTGTGCCGGTTTATCCATTGGGCGCTTTGGGGGGTGCGCCCAGGGACCCGGATAAGCTGGACTTAACCAGATTTTCTGGTTTTAAATTTCAATCCTCCAGTGCCAAGGGGGCCTGTAGATCTTCTGCGCCCAGGGTCCGAAATGAGCTTAAATCGGCTCTGTCATGGATGATAATCGCTGTACCGACCAAATGATATAGAAGAACCCCCCTCTAACATTGGATCTGCAGCCATACACAAAATTATTCATGAAGAATTACACATGAAAAAAGTAGTTTGCCGTTGGGTTTCCCATAATCTGACTGAGCACCAAAAAGAGGAGGGAGCGTCTCAGAATCAGTAAAGAAACCCTTAAATTGCTAAATGATGGTGGCCACCACATCATTTCAAAAATTGTTAACACAGGTGATGAAACGTACATTCCATTTTCTGACGTTCCAACACGTCAAGAAAGCAAAGTATGTGTCTTTGAAGATGATTCCACGCCGACGATGCTGAAAAGACAACGAGCAATGAAAAAGTAATGTATGCCGTTTTCTACAGAATTATGGGATTGATCAAAGCCATCAAGTTGGAAGGACAGAAGACAATAACAGCAAACTGGTACACCACTAAATGTCTTCTAGAATTTCTTCAAGAAGTGAATGTTAGGGGGCTGGCTAATGCTTTACCATGACAATGCATCTCCTCATACGACCGGATTAACAGTCTAGTTTCGTAAACAAAAACAAATTAAAGTGACAGAACATCCACCATATTCTCCGGATCTAGCTATGTGTAACTTTTGGTTATTTTTTAATCTAAAAAAGAACTTACGTGGACGTCGTTTTCATTCAGAAAAGATTCATGTGACTATAAATGCATTTTTTCATCAATTCCAAGAAATGAATGGTTTGAGGCATTTAATCTGTGGAAAATTCGTCTACAAAAGTACATTGATGCTCGAGGAGACTACTTTGAACACTCCTAAAATTTTGTAAGTATAACTTTAAAAACCTAGGTGATCTCATAAATTTCAGAATGACCCTCGGTGATTTTCGGTGCCTGCTTTACTTTAAGGGCTCACATGTGAACTTTTATACGAAACAATTACTCGATATATTAATTAAAATATTGCACGATAGTTTTTTTATCGCAAATTCAAAGTTTATACGGAACAATACAATTGAAAAATCATATCACTTTATAAAGAAACCACATTATATTGTATAAAGATAATTACAATATATGAGTTGCATTACATCTTAATTTTGTTGCATGAATAATATGCTACAAATGATACATCTGTAGCGGTGGTATCTATATAAGCCAGTAACAGCCTCTGAACTGAAGTGAACATTTTGGTCAAGTGGTATGTTACGTGCTTACGGAACCGAACGTCGCGAGTTCTATCCACCTCATATCTAATTCTAAAAATATATCAACGTTACAATAAAATCTTTTTGATCAAGTAAGCGTAAACTATTGCCACTGTCTCTTCTAAAACATTTTATTCAAAGATCAACATTAACAAAAGACGAAATTCATGATGGTCACACGATAAATGGAACCACGTGTCCTCCTTTAAATCCAAACTTTGTTCTTATTTTTTTACTTTCCAAATTCAGGCAAAATTTCACAAATTAGATTATTGCATAAAGATGTTCAAAGTATTAAGATTCTTCAAAAAGTTTTTCAAAATTGAAAAAAAAAATTCTTTTTCATATGTCTGCTTTTAAATGAAGTGCATTTTGTCATCTGTGATAAATATGTATTTTTTTTAAGCAAAAATTGGCAATAGCGAAGCGCATAAATTTATTTACATTGGTCGCATGAAGTGATTGCATTTATCATGTGACCACATGACGTCACGTGACTTTAGCCCATAGTGCTGCCCATGCCAGCTGATTGGCTGGAAACATGCGATCGCGGTTATCATGTGGCTGAAGTCACACGAGTTTAGCCCATAGTGAAGAATAAGCTTAGTGTAAAAAAAATTGAATTTTTGACCAAAAAAAAAGGAGGGATGAGCTGATATTAAAATACGATTTTTACAATATAATTTTTAGTACAGGAAGTTCAGACACCGATAGATGAAATTTAAATGAGCAAAAAGTTATGCTCTCGAAAAAGTCTGTGCAATACCGGATCATAAAGTTAAGTTTCTCATAATAAATGAGATGTAGTTTCTTTAATCTAAAACTAGGAGCGAGAAATACACTGTTGTATTGGGTACGCAATTCTTTCGTATTTTTGGTTCTTTTAAAAGAATTGTTTTTGAACCTGGAGTAATACATGAAAAATAAATTAGTATATTTTGCTTTTTTAATATGTTTTATGTAAAAAGTATAAGCACCTATTAAACGAAATTAATACAAGCAGATATAATGTTTTATTCATGAATATATATAAAAAAATTTTTTTTTAATCATTCCAAGGGTGAAAAAAACATTCTTTTTAAAATCCTTATATATTTATTCAAAGGTATTTTCAGACGCCAGTTTTTACCACTTTGTTATAATCTAACAACCAAAAAATTACAAACTTTGAATAAAAACAAGTTATATATAAAAAAAAAATTTTAAGTCAATTCCTATTTAGATCAACAAAGAAAAATTTTATTTTAGCTACTTTTTATTAAATAGTTACAATTAATATAAATAAGTATATACATATGACAGAATCACAACATTAAGTGGTAATTAATTTTTATTAATTATCATTAAAGTATCGTATTATCATCCAAAACAATCATGTATATAAAATTTCCATTCAACTGAATGCTTTAAAACGCGAGAAAAACACCTTTTCAAGTTTTGACACAAGTCGCCAAAAAGGATGCCAACGTGACTGTATTTGTAATACTTTAAATAATTAGTTTTAATAAATTAATTTTTATTAATTATAAATATAATTGTCATCTAAAATAGTCATGTATATAAAATTTCAGCTCAATTGTGAGCGCTTTAAAATGTATTTTATAAACGATTGGAAATTCCACTAAGATGAATAAATAGAGAGTGTGAGCTAATAGTAGGAATTGAATAAGACTAATTTTTTAAATAATCCCATATTAATTAAACATCTTTCTGAAATATTTCTTAGTTGCGAATAGTATATACAGCACCTTTTTCTCTCTGTTATATAAATCTTACATTATAAATACAATTATAATCTAAATATGCAATATTGTTGTGACATTAGTTTTCTAAGAGCTTGCACTTATTTTATCATATTTGTTCTAAAATATTTGCTTATATGAAATGTATTTTAAACTTTTAAGGCTGTTTCCGGCTAATGTTAAAGAATAGGACCCAAATTCGGAATATTTTTTCAGATATTAAAGTACTCAAACATTAATATAATATTCTTGCTCACTATCCAGTACAGAATCACACTACTCATTTTTTTCCGAGTTGAAACATTTTTTCTTTAATAAAATGTGTTTCGCACTTTTTATCCTATACCGTAATGCTAAATGAGTTTTCCTTTACATGTTAAAAAGAAAAACGAATTATTTATGAAATATTTTCAAATTTTAAAAACACTACATTTTAAACAAATCCATGAGTTACAAATTTTCATAAAAATAGGCATTTTTTTATTTTTTCTGTCTGAAAATGTGCTCCGCGTTAAGTTCACACTCTCGTACATACGGCGAAAACAGCCTTAAATAACATTTTTATTCTCATTGTCTTTCTTTTCGCATTCAACTTCAAATTATAGGAAAATTAAACTTTTATGTTTGAGAATAGATGTATATTCTTTTTATATAAAAAAAATTTAACCAGTAGCGTAACGAAGAATACTAGGGTCCTCGGCAAAATCAGGTTTTGGTTCCCAAGCCTAAATACGTACTTCGTGTTAGTCAGGCTTTGTCCCCCACCACTGCAGCGGTGTAGATTACGCCACTGGATTTAACTAAATTTTTAATTGTTAACAAATCTCAATTTAACGAACCCTATTTGATGAATTTTTCTCTTTCCCTGATTAAAATGAAGGCAATACCCTTATTTAATGAATAATAAACCCTGAATCAAAGAATTGTTTCAGCAGACCAAAAAAATTTTTTATTAGCTTGTATTAGAGAAATATGGATTCTTTTTTCAAATGACCAGTACAGAAAGACTTTTCGTGAAACCAGTAAATATCTATGGGGAAGGGTAAAAACCATTATTAGTCTTTAGAGGGGCAGACGAGTCATAAGTGTAACCTGTCGCGAGTCTTGTGAATATGACAGGAAACTCCTTTCTTATCTCAACCCAATCCACAAAAATTAATCCCTTAAAATTTTAATGATTGATACATTTGATCTGTCTGTGTAACTGAAGTGGAGGAAATTGTTGATTTGTCAAAGCCAATGAATAGTGATTCTAATGCAGAAATTGATAATAAAACTCCAATCAAATCTGTTACATTTCCTAATGTTTTACATTCCTTGGAAATTGCGAAAATATACCTCACTCTTATGCAGCATTATCTTTTCTGCATAAAGGCGAAAAATAACTATTTCGAGTCAGGAATGAAAAAGATTGTTAAACATCTCTTATATAGTCAGTATTTTAAAATTTTCAATTAACTAGTGCGTAATAATTCCCTTATAATATTTTTAGCTGTTGAATAAAAAGTGTGTAATTTCTAACTATAGATATTGTTTGTGTAGTTGCTTATAGAATTTCCAAAAAAAAAAAAAAAAAAGTAAAGCAAGTGAAAAAAATTATGGTTTGTTTGTATCCCGATATAACAAATAATCCAGAATTAATGAACACAATGTACCACTTTGTAGGGGTAAAAAATAGGCTAAAATATATCTATAAAAAGAATGACAAAGAATGCATATAGGAATTTATGAACTATTTTTATTTGCACTTGGAAAAAGTCTTGTAAACTTCAGATAACAGATACCAGTTTTTCCGACTGATGTCCACACAAGCATATCAATATACAACAAATACATGACATTATAAACAGCAACAAATTGCCAGTATTGATAACTTCAAATGATGAGATACAAGAAACATTTCGAGCATATTAACATAAGCATGAAATGTTTTTGCATTTGAATATTGATACCTTGCACGACATTTTAAGTTTCATTTCGAAAATTTTTTAAAACATTTTTTGAAAATATAAAATAAACATTTATTTATATAACACTGACAGAATATACAATCATATTTCAAAACTGATAATGAGTAATTCTTGCACAAATAATGAGTATATTTTATTATTTCATTCTCCTAAATTTTGAAACAAAAAAAAAAATTATACTCAAATAGTTCTTTTTCTTTTTTAAAAAAATAATAATTTAATTTCTTTTTATTTACTTGAGGTAGAATATTTCAGTACAATCCAGCTATATTGCAATTTCTTTTCATAGAGGAAAAGATTCTACAACGGATAAAGAAAATCTTGAAATATAAAAGTAAACACAAAACACAATACTTTGTAGGTTGAAAAAAAAATATCAAATTAAATAAACAGTCAACAACATTCAAAAATTTTACATAAACGAATTTTCAGTTTGCACTTGACTATAATAAATTATACCTCAAAAAGATCCATTAACAATAAATACAATTTTTTTTAAAATTTCTTTTTACACAAATACATTTTGGTGATCATTCGTAACAGTGAAAAGTTTTGTGTTTATATCTTAACTTGGATAGTATTGTATAACAGTGTAAATTTTAAAAAGTGTAATTTTTTTTTCCATTTGCTAAATTAATAACTAATGGCTGATCACATTTTTTTAACAATAACTTTTTTGCAAGACAAATTTTAATGCCCATTGTCTGTTTTAATGGCAACAAAGATAATCCATGTTAAAAATGATAATATGAATAATGAAAAAAAAAATGTAATTTTTTTAAGCACCACTGATATTTTTACATGTTACAAAGTACAAAAATATTTTATTCTACAATCAGAGGTAGGAACTGTATATTCCCTGAATTTGATAGTTTTTACAACCTCTTTTGTATGCCTACCAAGAAAGGAGAACAGATAATTATCCATCACGTTTTGTTATTAAAGTACTTTACTTCGAAGGCCTTTATAACAGTATATCTTTTTGATTTAGCAATTTTCCAAAAGTTTATCTAAACTAATTTAATATAGGGGAATATATTAAATTAATTTGGGAAGGGGGATGTCAGGTAAACATAAAAGAAATTCAGTCTTTTAGTTAATTCAACACTATACTCTTTTTTTTAAAAATCATTTATAAAGTCATATTGTCTTTAATATAACGTCAGCGTTTACTAGTGTGTTCATTATCTGTTCTGTTCACAAATTAGCACAAGTAAAAAAGTATTTAAGACTAGAAATAACAGAAAATTGTGTGAGTTCATATGCAATTAAAAATCAGTCTTTATGTGAGAAAAAATAAAAGTATTTGCTAATTTTTTTCAAAAATTAGAAATATGATTTTAAAATATTAATTTTGAAAATGGAGAAAAATCTGACCTTTTTTTTTTTTAAGAAAGAGAGAAATTAATATTCCAAGAATGGAAAAAGGAAACTTAAAGGCATATTTCTCCTACCTCCTTATAAATAAAAATAAGGGTGTTTTTTGTTTAAAAAAAAAAACTAGACAGAATTAAAAAAAATAGTAATTAGTTGTTTTATGCTATCATGTAAAGAAAAAAAATCAGGCTTTTAAAATCATGATATAAAACAAAAATCAGACTTTTAAAATGGTGAGATGATAATTGATGACCACAACATTTTGGAATACACAGTGATATGGCAAACATATTTGTACATATAATTTTTAAAAAGTGCAGGCAACTTTTTTTAATGCACTGGAATAACAAGTGTTTAAAAACTGCTTCTAAAAATAAAACACATTACGAGTACCATTACTTTAAAAATGGCGTGGTGTGTTTCCTCTTAAATGCAAACAGCATAATAAAACTATGCTGAGTTTTACAAAAGTACTTCGTAGGTATAAAAAAAGCTTGTAACAAATTTATCCAAAAAAAAATAACCTTTTCAGGTAACTATAAAAAGAGTAAAAATAGACTGATAAAAAAAAACTGCATTGATAATAAATGCTGATTTATGTACAAAACATATCCTATATTTTGCTCTTTTTAATTGCTTTAATTTATCCCCTTTTAAATTAACAGTAATAATTGTCACACAAATTTTCTAACATATACACACAACTATCCTTGTAAGCATCCCTGTTTGGTCCATAGAAGATCAGAATACAAAAACATTCCAATATTGAATGGAATGCACATCTACCTAAAATATTTATTTATACAACACTTACCACTGATTCTTACATAATGATGCTGAAAATCTCATTCATTCTTGCAAGTATACTCATGCCACAAACAAAAACTGCCATTCAGTATTCAAGAATGTTTCTCTAACATAAGCTAGCTTATATGTCGTAATTATTACTAGCTTGTTTGAAAACAATCATAAATCAATCTTTCAATTAAACCTTTTTAATTAGGCTTAATTAAACATGATTCGGTAATCAAATCAAACTAAAACTAATTTTCTCACACTCTTATAGTACAGTGTGACAAAATCCAGTTGTGTTACTACATATATAAGCTAGTTTATGTATTCAAGATATATTTCCTTTTTAAATCACAGTGAAATATCAACCAAAAAAAATTGCCAATCATTATTCTATCATGCCAAAAATCTGAGTCAAAAACAATTCGCTGAATAAATAGTTAGTTTACTTAGAAAAGAGGCATTGAGGTTGAATTTTCACTAATTTCCAGATCAATAGTAAAAAAATCAGTGGCAACATTCACTTCTCATGACAGTAACAACAAAAACAAAAAAAGTTTGCTGCTTCTACAATGAGCAGGCAAACGTTTTTCTTCACAAAGGATCATTCACATTGACTTAATTCTTCAATCAGTCAGTTCTATATGACTAGCAATAAAAAAAAATCATGTCCTTTCACATATCCATCGCCATTTCTTTACTTCAAATGTTTATGGTAAATTGGAACAATAAAAAAAATACTGGTAGCTAACTTTTTTAAAAGATAATGTCTTGGACATCAGTTGGAGTTTCTGATTGTACTAAGTCCTGAGGATCCATTTGTTGTTCTGCTAACTTAAGACTGGTTGTCATGGTAATTGGGATTGCTCCAGAAGAAGATAGTGGAAGAGTTGCAGCAGCTAAGCGATTGACTATAATTTCTTCAATTTGTTCCCAGCATGACCGTAGACAATCCTACATAAAACAAGATGTGACATAAGAATTACTCATCGTAAGAAATATTAATTAAAACGGCATTAATAAACTGAGAAGTCATAAGATTGACTAAGAATGGTAAATCGGAGACAGGGAAGGTGTTAAAGAGTATTAATTTGGTGAAATTAGACGATACAGATTTTGCACAAGATTTTAAAATTAAGAGGAGGAAAAACTTACCGATTCTATACCAGTTATTTCATGCAGCCTAAAAACCAAATCATTGGCGGATGCCCATTTATGATCTAGACGCGCTGACAATCCTTGGATAGCAGCCCCAACGCTGGCAGCGGCAATCATGGAAGGAGGACACATTGAGAATTTTACATCTGGAATGACAAAAGAAACACATTATGATTCAAGTGCGTCGAAAATGAACGAGGATTACTTGCAATAAAAGAAAATTGGCAATAAAAAGAAGGAAAATACACACACAACTACCCCTTCACCGTTTATTCCCTTTAAAAATACCAAAACCCAGAAGTCCAATAACTCCAACAATATATAGTAATTAAATACCATCATCACAATTTTTCGCGATTCCCACACTAACTAACCTTTTGTGTCCCTACATGCATCATGCGGACTAACAATAAAGTTTTATTTTTATTTATTTGTTTTTTAAACAGAGTATTGGGCGCTAACAACAGAGGGGGAGGGTTGAGAATTCATCCTTTATTCTTCTGTTTAATCGTCTGGCAATGCTTGGTTGGCAAACGATTCCGTGCGTGACAAAAATGTCGGACAATTATTATTCCACTTTTCAGTGCAATTCACGGACCCCTGGATGAGAAAGTTGATTAGGAATTGTTTGACTTGCACCACAACACAAACCAAGAGCCTTTGTTTTTTTGTTGGGCAGGGTGAGAAGAAAAGCTAAAAAGAAAAGCACAATCGATTTCACGGATGCTTGATTATGAGATGGCGATAGATAAGTTTGGTACACTGAAAGGTTTGATAACCATACAGTCAATAACTTGACCTCGCAAATGGGAAGAGTGTAATTTTAGATACTACGTTTTAACCCTTTAAACACATGAAAAGTTATTGTTTCACAAAAGAAACATGGATATACTGATTTCTTTGAATGGATACCTTGAGAGAACGAACATGTGCACCATCAAAATTTAATCGAATTTCCAGAATGAAGAAAACAGATGATTCGAATCGAAATCATTTCATATTTCTCTGCAACAAATACTTAACAAGTGTATTCTTCAAAAGCGGCGAAAAAAATTAGTAAATTTGTCAACATGAAAATACCTTTTGCAGGAATTAAGAAATATATAGCCGCCCAGCCAGGATGGTGGTTATGACACTGTAATCGAGTGGGCTCGGGTTCAAATCCCGAATAAGGCATGGAAAAGATGTCGGACTTTCACCTGAAACAATCCCGACTCGAATGGAAAGCAGCGCACCTCTGTAAATAATACAGCTCTGCTGGGATCATCGTTTGAAATAAAAGTCTGCATTCTTCTGTGATTAAAAGGTGATTCTTCTGGTCATCTATCTCTCGTCTTTCGTATGTATCCAAGAATGAAACGCACGACAACAACAAGGAATATAAATCTATGCCACTTAACAGGATTGGAGAAATATTGGAATTATTTAAAATAAATAAAATCAGAAAGAGTCCCTTCAATCACGCTATCAATAATTATACAATTTTAATCCTCAAAATTGAAATCGGAAGCACGTTATAAATGGGTTGGAATAAGTCATCGCGAAAAAGAACATAATATTCCAACTCCGATAAGTAAGCATTAATTGATACCCTTATCATTTCACAATTCAACTAACTCAAAAGAACAAACTAGACAACTAGGACTTCGCGAGTATTTCGCAACCAGCTCAAAATAGAAATGATAAACCCCTAAAACTAATACAGCCAAAGCATTTTCTACTCCGATAGACAAATTATGAATGAGGATTAACAACTGCACCCAACACAACCCTAATAACTGTATCATCATATAACTTTTTATTTTTTATAATTTCAAAAAAGATAGCCGGCGCAAAGTCCACGATGAGCCGCATAACTAAATGCACACAAACACACAGCCAGGGTTGAACAATGCGTACAGAAATGATTGCCGGCGAAGACTTGGCGCGTTGCCCGTTTGGGGCCAAGGTCATTCAATTCCCAGGCCCTCTGCTAAAGGCCCGCACACCTTTAAAGAAGAGAACATGCTTTACCTAGACGCGGCAGGTGGAAAGAGGGGTGTGAGAGATGAAGAAGGGAAGGCATAGGAGATAAAGAGTATTTTATGATTTCGAAGTGGGAGGGTGTTTTACTTATCTGCCAGTGATAGGTATGGAATGAAACGAGGCTTGTTTATAGTGGAGAGTAAACACTGGATGTCGGAAATTATCATTTTTTAATCATCACACGGATTGGGAAGAAGAAACTTCTAGGGTTATCTATTGCAACGTGTTGGATATAATTTTAATTAAGTTGTGTTGAGCTTCCCAGCAGAACACTGGAAGCAAACGTTTTTAAACCACTCTGGTGAGGATTACACCTTCACTAGAAACTCGTTATTCAAACTTGAGTGAAGAGTTTAAAGGTCCCATGAGATTTAAAAATGAAAAGGCCCCTAAACAATCCATGTATTTGTTTGCTGTCGCCTCAGCAATGAAATAGTCCCTTGAATTTTCACACATGTTTGAAATCATTCAAAAAAAAAATAATAATAATAATAATAAATAAATAAAAAATCCTGCACGAAGTTACAAAGAACTACACAAAAGGAATTCACCCACATTCGCATAATTTGTATCATTAAATCCCGAAATAGCCAATCAAATAATACCACGGGTACTGACCATTAAAAAATATAAATATAGACCAGAATGGCAGTTAAATATGAGATTGGACAGAAATATATCACCCACCAAAAATTGCACCATACCATGAGAGAGTGTGATGTTTGGAGAAGAAAAAAACAAAACAAAACAATAATAACACTAATAGCAGATATTTAAAAAGATTAGTGTTCAACGGGGGGGGGGCGTTCACGCAAATTTAATACAACTACAACTTGAATCAAATGTACCGTAAAAAATCCGGCGTATAACGCGCACCTTACTTTCAGGCAGCAATTTTTAGTTTTTAGGTAAATTCGCCGTATAACGCGCACCCCCTTTTTCACAATGAAACCTGAAATGTACGTGTGCCATGCTCTTATGTTTTGAAGTCATTTATTCGAGGTATTATTCCAAGCTTTAAAAAAAATGTACTTCTAGGACTACAACCCTTTTTAACCTCATAAGGAATCTTATTTTGTTTCAAAGAAACAGCATTTCGATCTATATAGATGCTTATCTTTTTTATTTTTTTTTTAAAGCTCTAATTTATATACCCGGCGTATAATGCGCACCCGTAAATTTCGATTTATTATTTGAGTTAAAAGTGTGCGTTTTCCGTCGGATTTTTTACGGTAATTGATTGTTTATAGCTTTTCATTTAATTATCAAAATAATAGAAAAACAGTACATCGCAAAAACAGTGTCACGTGTTACTTAAATAATAATAATGAAAATAAAAAAAAACATCACCAGGTCATTTACTTTGAAACCGATTCACGATGCTTGATTCGACTTGGCACCACAAGGAATATTAATCGGGAAAAACAATAAATTCCATTCATAAAACAAACTGTAACTTTAATTCGCAAGAACCTTTCATGTGCTGCTCTGCAACAACAGCCTCTTTGTTTAAGACAAAAGCTCCGCAACACGAAATTATCAAAAAAAAATCTAGACAAATCAAAACTATTACTATTTACATTTGATTCAAATCTGAACATTCTTGAGGCGGATCCGCGATAACCAATAATTACAACGCCCAACCCAAATAATTTTAAGACCACGATTCTCACGAAAACAGAGGCACTTCTTTCTCTCAAAAACACACCAAATCATCCCCAAATATTATTTTACCAGCACTTTTCCCTATAATTAAAACCTCCGCATACAATCGCCCCACTGTGAACACAATCCAAATAATAAATATTACACAGGAAACGAAATCAACCGAAACGCTTTTTCAAACTAATCTCCCCACCTTTTTCCCCATACATTTTTTAATTCGTTTCACTTTTTTTTTTCTTTCAATTAAACACCATCGCTAGTACAGTGCCGACAAAGGCAAGCAACTGGCTACAAACACTCCAGCGTCCCTGAAATCACAGGAACATTTAAAACACAAGCAACACACGGTGGAGGAGAAAAAAAACACCTTGAAGATCCCAGGGTGGTGGAATAAAAGGAGGGGGGATTTAGATGTTAGGAAAGGAAAGAAGGGGGAAAAAAATCCGAGAGAGAGAATGAATGAAAAAAATCTTTCTCTCTCTGCTCGCGTAGGCGTCCCCGTAATATCGAGTTCCCCCCTCCCGTCGGAATGCAGGATCCCACGTGACGAGAGGGTTATGAACTCTTATTGGCTGGAGGACGACCGATGGGATTTCCTTCCTCCGGTGGCCGCTTTTTCTTTCTATCTCCGCTTCTCTTTTTCCTCCTCCCCGCGAAGATGCGGTTGCTATGGTGACGACTAAGCGTCCCTTTTTCTTTGTTATTTTGAACGATGGCGGTCGCAGGAAGAAAACGAGAAGTACACATGAAAACTCTTACGGAAAAAGTTTGGTTAATTTGAGGAATGTAATGAATAGAAATTATATTTTTTCATTCATATTTTTAAGTTTTGCTGCTACGGGATTTGGGCACAGTTTAATCCTCAATACATATTAACATAACTGATCAGTTTCACTTTCATACTGATATTAGCATATTGACGATGGCATTTATGTAACTTACGGTGTTCTCAGTGGCGCCCCACTGCAAAATCAGGTCTTTGGCCCCAAGCCGGATCTTACAAAGGGTACGGTATTTGACGTCAGTCAGACTTTGCCCCGATGGGGGAGTGTACTTTACGCCACTGGGTGTTCTATGCATAACTCCATAAAGGAGTATACCGCCTCAACGAATTATAGAAAAAAATCTGCATTACATTAATTTCTATTTGAATGAATCCAGTTTTCTCTCTATGCTTTGAATTTTGTCATCTATGTTTTTATTTCTCCTCCCCCAATAAAATTTAAATTTTATAAGTTACTAAAAAAATTTCAACATTTCTTGAAATCTTCCAAACTTTGAAAACATAATATGATAGGTGTATGTGTCATAATCATGTAGACCTGTATCAACATTGGAATACTCTTCTACACGGTAATGAATTATCTGAAACCCTATTCTTAGAAATTAGTGGGCCTTAAGGTGATGAATAAATTTTTAAAGAAAGACCCCCAAAGACTCAAAGATTGATATATAATGTAAGAAAAAACTAGAAGATCCCATTTTCTTTGAGTATTTTTGTCAAAAAAAATATAAGATATAACGCAATTTTTTAAAAAAAGTACCAGAGATACAAACATTCAAACATCCACATACAAAATAATATTCACACATAATTAGAGTCAATAATCACAAGGAACCTATTTGATTTCCAAATCCATAAATTTTACAAAACTACTAACTGAGGAATACCCAAATACCGGAATTGAAACTTCCCAGTTCTTAAAGTAAGACACTGGTTTATTGTGATGTATGTGAATGTCCACAAGTCGTAGTGTCTAGAACTGTGTTCACGGCCAACTATCAGGAACTGTTGTATATATTCAGTTACGGAATATTTCTGAGTGGGCGTCCAGATGAAATGTTATTTCTCTGACATCTTAATGCAGATAGAGCGTCATTTCCATGTTTCGAGCGACCGGAAACGCATACCTCCGACAAACGGTCTAGGGCGGAGCGCATGTCTGCCAGAGATAGTCGCGGGCTGGGCACGGTTTAACACAGGTGGTCTCTAGCAAAGGAACAGGATATGCTCTTTTATCTTTCGCTCTCAAGAATCCTCTATCGAGAATTAATAACGAGTTTAATAAGTGATACTGACACTGAAAATAAATAGCCTAAAGATGGTGGGCAGTGAATGAAGTATTGCTGTCGAAGCCCTTTACCTATCGGATCAGTCATGTTGCCTAATGGACAGGATGAATTTCAATTTATGTACATTGGATGGAAATGAGTTTCATTCAATGATAAATAAGTTGAAACATCAATTCGATACAGAGTAAAACATTTTGACACATATTTGCCTCATATTAATAGACTCGAAAACCATTCTGAAGAAATGCATTACGGAAAGAAAATATTATGGTACGAAGCAAATGAACAAATGCTTTTTCAAAAGAGAGGGAAGATTTTGCAAAATTAATTAAAAGATCTATACTCTAATCTGGGTGATACGAATTTAGTATTTGGCAGATTATTTATTATTTTTAGTAGAGCAGTTGTCTCTCTTTCAAACTTTTCAACTCACGAAACCCTTATGACCAGAGGCGTAGCTACCGCCGTATCAATAATACGGGGCCCTCAAGCTATAGGGCCCCCAATTTGTATAACTACAGTCCCACTGATAGTGTTCTCATATCTAAAAAAGGGCCCCGAAGGAATTTTGATACAGGGCCCACTCAGAATTAGCTACGCCAGGCCAGTGCTTATGACTATAAGGTACTTTCGGGGAACCCCCATTTCATTTTCAGAAGAGTATATCTAAAAATATTTTAAGTAGAGTACTTATGCAGTGTTTCCCGAGCAGGAAAATACTGCTTTATATATAAATTCACGTGGTATAAAAACTCTGCCATCCATATTGCTTCCATTTATAAGATTTTCTTGTCGAACCCCAGGGTTCCGTGGAAAACAGAAGACCACAGGTGTAGAGATTCAACCGATACTTCTTATTCAGAGTACTCATCTTAAATATACTTAAGCTCATTCCTCCAGTAATATGATAAAACACAGTTATTCAAATATATATAAGGATTATAAAAGTTCTGATAAGAAATTCTAGCGCAAATGTGTAATACTTTCCGGGGATGTCTTAAGAGTTTACTAAACACGAGAACAGAGCAACCCCACCACAAGACTTCCTAAAGGAAATTAGTTATTTTGGTCTTCTGAGTATTACAAAACAGTGTGTAAGGCCATTTATAAGGACCGGATGTGTGGCTGTGAATCTAAAAATCTAAACCACAAGACACATGCTAGCAATCTGGCAACTTCATACTAGGACAGTACATTCCTTCCAAAACAAAGTACTCCCTCAACTTCCGTCGCTAATTACAGAATCTTCAGAAAATTGGAGGATGAGATCTTTTTGTTGAAATAAGAGATCACAAAAGTTTTAATGAAACTGATAATCTACGATTCTTCCTTTCCTGTTCAGAGTGAGCAGCTGTTCCATCATTCCCTTCCAATTGGTCAAGGTCCGATGACTGCTTGTGGATATTCTTAACATTCCACTAGTGACCCCCTCTTTTATGCAAACCCTATTCAGAACTTTTCAAGTGTAACTTCGGAAGAGGCGATTAGGTTTTCACCCCACCGAGGCACGTTACTGCAAGTGTGCATTGAATACAAATCTCCCAACTAAGCATCCACATACTTTCGGAAATTTCCAAGCAGTATGTTCAAAAACAAGTCCAGCGGAAAAATCACCGCATTTCACACCAGTTTCTTAACAGTAACAGAAAAAGCAATCTGTAAACAAAAATATTTCAAAGAAATGTTACTTAAAAGCAGAATTAACTCAAAATTTAACTTTAATTTCAATTATTCAATAAGTAAAAATTTTCAATCATATAAAAATTAAATTTTTTTTTTAAATATTAGGTAATGTTTTGCAAATTTTCGGTTTCACAAACATATGCATAGGTGGTAATACAAATACTCTATAGAGACACAATACATAAAATATTAAAATTTCTCACGAATAATAAAGAACGCGAATATTTTTCAGTTTGGAAAGCAACATGTCCTGTATTCCTGTCATTTATAACATCGGGACATTTCACCAAGAAAAGATTTCAACTCCCCCATTCCGAAAAGGAATATTTTCCAAATCACTCTATTCACGAACACTTTTTTAATGGGTAACAAAACACTCATCCACAACAATAGACAAATACATATTTTAGGGGGGAGTGGGAAAAAAACACCCGAAATACAGGAAACGCCAACAATACTCAATTCCACCCCACCCCCCGTGATTTCACATTCCGCCTCTCAAATTTCATCCATTGCGCACAAAACGCAAGCCCCGAGAACATGACACCCTGAAAAACACATTCCTTTCGTATTATCTGCTTCAATCCCTTTTTGGCCAACCCCGCGCACTCTCCGTCTTTCTCTTCTCTTTGATGGCGAGAAGTTGCTGCCGCTCCCAAGCACAGGGCTGTTGTCCTTGAGATACCTCACCTGAAGGTCAGGCCGAAACACAGGAAAGGGAAAGGGGTAATTGGCGAACCAAGTTCCCATCACTTTTTTAATCACTTGACCCTCGAAGATGGTTCTAGAACAGTGGGTGCGAAAACGGTATATGACAGACATCACGGATGACTACCGCCTAAAAAGAGGGAGGACGGACGCTTTGGCAGACAATATTAAGCGAGGACAGAGGATGCCAACAGGACAGGATGGGATCGTTAGATAAAGAAAACACGATGACTTCTAGTAAGTAGCAATGATAATAGTAAATGGCTTGTAAAGATTGTGAGCAGTTACCCACTAGCAACAGCTACCATAAACTCACTTATTTTTCAACTCAGACACATAGAAATCATTCAAATAATCCTCTAATGAAGTTGTTTAGCCGAATGTTATATGCAACACGATGTTATTTATCATGAAACGTTCTAAATGGAATATTTTAAAAGGAAGTTAAGTTCGCGTGTTATATATCTACAAGACTGGTCTTAACGGTCCAATAGAGCTCGCCATGCATGAAGATGCATTTACTCACTTTAGGACAGTTACTGTCCGAAACCTTTTGATCCAATAAAGTATTTTGTGTTCCTGACCTATTACAATAACATAGCTCAAATAATCACTAATTAATGTCAAAAAATTAGATACTATAAATAGATTATCACTTCTAGCAATAAAAAAAACTCCAACTAAATATGAAATTTATAGCTAGATCAAGAAAATCGTAACACGATATTAAATGAAAGATTCCAGTTTATTTAAGAGGCAGCAGTAGCCTAAGGGTCATGGTACCGAGCTTGAGGTCGACATTGTTGAGCCGCGGGTCTGAAATCTAGTGCCACAGAAGACTCACGTATAGATGGGCTGATACATAACCTAACGAGGCTCAAAAATTACGAGGTTCGTTGCCAATAGCTCTGATATTGCTTCAAGTGCGAAGTGAATTAAAACAAACTCAAACTAGAGTTTATTTTAAAGACCAGCATGTTTCAGTAAAACGGTAGGTATGCATTTATAAATAAAGTATGATATAACAGTTAAAGTTACAGAAGAAATAAAAATTCATAAGATGATGAGGGCAGAAAAATTTGAACTAATCCGATTTTCACGAGATCAGCGAGATTTGAAAGAGGTAAAGGGGAAATTTTTCACAATTTCCTATTAACAAGTGTGAGGAAGTATATTTACTATTTCTAGAAGATATATTTGAGTACAAAGACAATAAAGGAAATACTTTTTTTTTG
>BMAV01014972.1:38906-66662 GCA_019973955.1 Trichonephila inaurata madagascariensis
TACTTATGCCCATACATGCACGTACATTTTTATTTTTAATTTTATATTTCTTTCAGCTTTTATTAATTATTTTTTGAAAGGTTGCGCGAGGGGCATTTATATATAATCTTTGATTATATGAAGCAATGCAAAAACATTCTTGCAAAATGCAAGATAAAATATTAAATTTTGAGCCAATAAATTTTAAAATGAAATTTTAACCATTATAAGTCTTTTGGTATTTGCATATTAGCCCATTGACAAAGATTTTGATAAAATTGTGTCATAGTTTACATACATATAATAGCATAATTTAAGTTAGATTAGTGTAAATTAGATTACGCAGTGGGTAGCCTAGTGGTTAGAGCTTCGGACTCCAGACCGGAAGGCCTGGGTTCCATGCCCGATGTCACCAAATACCCTCAGAGTACCCACGGAGTACGTGCTCATTAAATCAGTGGGTTCGAAAGTCTTGTGGGCTGAATTCACGAGTACAGGGGACTGGAGAATATTTCCCTTCCCTTCAGTTCCATACCTAAATTGTGGAGGTGCAGATGGGTGGTGTCGCCATCTATCGTCCCTTCGGGAATTTCTCCGAGCTAATTCGTACTGGCACCTGTATGGTGCTCAAGGTTAAGGCTAATGACAGGCGTACATCTAGCCCCTTGCCACGATGAATTTCGTGGGCCTCGATCTGACTACGTCAGACAGGTGGCATTAGAAACAACAACAACATAAATTGGTTAAATACGTACTTGGCGTCAGTCAGGGCTTCGGGCCCCCTAGAATCCTGGGTCCCCTCCCCTGCAATGCGAAGGTTACTGGGGTGTATGTTACACGTCACTGGTAATCGCAGTATATAAAACCATATCCAAGCATATTTCAGATTACATATAATTTAGTGTGCATGTGTGTGCGTGCGCGTTATGTGGGAGAGAAAAAAAATCAATTTTAACCAGAACATATCACAATATGTACAACAATACTCTAAATCAAACAATTTCTTGGATAACCCAACTTTCCGCTAACTACCAAATAGTGCATCGACTTGTTCTTAGTTATAATTTATTTGCATTGTTTTAACTCAAAATATTATACAGGATAAGAGCAACTCAAGAAAATTATAAAGTATTTATACATTTCACAACCGCAACCCCTCGTTTTATACAAAAACCTGAAATTTGAGAGTGCAATGCTCTTATGTTTTGAAGTCATTTATTCGATATATTATCTCAGGCTTTTTTGAAGAAAAAAAAGGCCTAATTCTAGAACTCTACAGTCCTTAAAGTTCATAAGGTACGCCATTACCTTTAAATAAACAGTATTTCGATGTATGTAGAAGTCATTTTTTTTTAATGCTCATGTCTTTTCTTTTTAATTTTAAAGCTATCATTTTTTACCCAACGCATATAACGCGCACCCGTAAGTTTTGATCTAATTTTTTGTGTTAAATGTGCGTAAAGTAGCACATAAGCAGTACCGGATTAAAAGGTGTGGGGTGGGGTGGGGGGTACAGCTTTTGTTATTTATTACCCATAAAGAGTTTGTTTATTTTGTTGCAAAATAATGCACTGTTCAGGTCAAACCTATAGTAATATGAAGCTCATTGGCTTTCGAAATTGCTTTCATCGATATATATCAAGAGATTAAATGTATAATAATCTCTAGTATGTTACACTGGAGGTGACAACTTATTCCTGCCCATTCGATACGGGTTAATCAAGGTTGGATTCTCGCGTGATTTTCACTTATGTTCCCGTACTGCACACACCTTGGATACCGATAATACTGTTTGATGAGGCCAAGAGAAATAAACAATGTTGCACTGAGAGAGAGAAGAGGCACTTCTCAAAACACGGGAAGGCGTTGAACTTCAGAGAAAAATGCGGGAGGGAATTCGTGCAGCTGATGTTTGCTGAGCTGCCCTTACTCAGACGCTTCCCAGTAAACGACTTTTATTAGGTCAAAGAAACTGATCAATGAAATGGGATCGTGATATCGGTACGAAAGCGAACCCACACTCAGCCGATGCGGAATGAGCGGTCAAACAGAATCCTTTGTTGAATTTTACCGGTCTCAAAAACAATTCATTCCGCTTGGTTAAATGGACTATTTGAATCGAAATTCTAATTACGATTCATCGCCAAATGACATTAGAATCAGTTATTCATTCTTTGAAAAATCACTGCATGAACTTTGATTCAACTAACCATAAACCACATTCGATGAAATCGAATTTTAAATTCGCAAATTTTCGGATTTCCTGCTTAACATTGATATGCGATTCCATCACATTTGGTAATCATAACCTTCAACTTATTACGGTTTCCTCATAAGTATGACATAACATATCTGTATGACTTGCTCATTCAGTATAATATTCTATAATGTAACTCTAAAACAAATAGCTGAAGTTCTATCATTAACGCAAAAAACTAGCCCTTTTACAAAAAAGGAAAAAAATTGCTTTTATAGTTTCGCCAAATGTTTGCAATACCTGCGAAAGGAATCACAAGTAGTTTTTGATGATTAGTTTTCACTCCCACGCGCGCAACTTACTCTGTACAAACTATACTTACTATTATTACCATTATAACATAATTTTAATGATGATATATTTAATATATGTCTTGCACACCGTAATTTTGGATATATTTCATAAAAATCTACAAGAAATATGACTTTTGCGTAACTGAATTAAACAATCATTATGAGGATTAAAACAACACGATTATTCGATCAATAAAGAAACAGTCTTTCTGTGCCAAAAAAAAAAAAAAAACAAAAAAAAACACATATTCTCTCTTTATATTAGTGGTCTCTAAACTTTTTGATCGTGAACCCTAAAACGAAAATAATTATAAGAGGTACCCAGTAGCGCACACAGGAATTTTTCAAGGGGAGGGGGGGAGGGTTGTCTGGGATCGAAAGTTCACCATTCTTGTATCATGCTCCTTTTGATTTTGTCGATTTTGGGGAACAAAACACAGTAAAAAACTAATTATTGAATAAATAATTAGCATTAATAAATAAAATGAATCATTAATAACAAATGCTTAACTAAATTTTACGTACTATATACTTAGAACTATAATCAATCGGAAAAAAAATCAAGGGCTTTGGGGGGGTCCGGACCCCAGGACCCCCCTTGTGTACCCCCCCCACACACACACACTGGAGGTACCCCATAATATGTATACAGTCGGACTTCTATTTAACGCGAAGTCCGAAAAAAATTTCGTTATGCGGAAAATTCGTCAAATAGAGATTCATCTTTCAATATTCATCTGTTCTAGGCTCCAGGAAAAAGTTCGCAAAATAGAGGTTCAATTGAATATGTATATCTTCTTAGGCGCACCCCAAGTGCGCACTCTTTGGGGTACACGTATCCCACATCGAAGACCTCTGCTCTAGATCACTCTTTCATCACAATCGATATATAAAGCAAAACTTACTAAACGTTTTAAATACTAAAAGAAGAGAAGGTAATTTACCTAAAAGTTACATTAATGGGTCTTTCAACTGAGATGGGCCAATCCGCTTTAAAACCGCTATTAATTGCGTTTTAATATAAAATTAAAGGTCACGGTTATTTAAATCTCTTTAATTTTCAATAATCAATTTGAATGCTAATTTCACAAGCAATCATATATCATAAGAGTAAATTAATTTGAGCATGTCCTCCCAAAACAGCAAAATTTAAGCGACACCATTAATAGATAAAGATGAACCCAATTTATTCTTCTTATTATTATTTAATACACACAACCAAATTGAGCCACTGAGTAGAATAAGCACATAAAAAAAAATCATGAAAAAAATTATACACCTAAGGGTATGTTATATCCACCTACACACCGTCGCAGAATTTTCTGGGCGTGAATAATTTTCTCCATGTCTTACCAGTAAAGAAATCACGCCTCTTTATTATACATTCAAACTTTGTCGCACTTAGACATGCACACATACCGATAAAAAAAAAGATAACAAAATTTACTACAGTGGAGGTCTTTTCTTAATTGGAATTCTTCGTTTCATTCACGAGATCCTATTGAAAGAAAAATGAATGAAAATCACGTGACCCTCTTTTCCTTACGCTGATTTAATAAGGCACTAACAAAATTACATTAAGATCAGCGGATTTTCTTATATGACATTTTTACTCCCCCCCTTCTTTTACTGGTGTTTTTCGTGTAATTACTGTATACCACAGGAGTAATATGCGGTTTTATTATTGTATGCCATGACAAAGACTAGTTATCGTTTAGGTGGGCCATATAAAGCGCCTGGGAATGGAAGTATATAAAAAAAAGTGTAGCACGATATGCGTGAGGTTTAATCGACGTTATTCCTTATCCATCTTGCGCGTTACAAGTGGATGTTATAAGGGATTGCTATTTTGTGATTGGATAATATCAATCCAGAAATGCAGTCTTGATATTAGTGAAATTTCTGCTTAGTACGTTCACATTGTTAAAGCGACAAAAATTGTAGGAGGGGGGGGGGGGTTATACACATAATTATGAATATTAAAACTCTCTCCTACAAAAGGCTAAATTCATGCGACGTCTAAGTCACATGATAACTATAATCACGTGTTTGCAGCCAACCAGTTCATTAGTCCATGTGATGTCAGTCACATGATGAATACAATCACGAGTTTCCAGCCAATCAGTTAATCTACTTCGCTGTTGCCATTTTTTGCTTTTTCCGGAAACTTCCTTTTAAAAAGAATATTTTTGTCAGCAATAATAATTCACATGTGTGGACAAGTTGCACTTGATATAATAGTACACACACATTGTATATATAGTCCAAAGACTCTTTTTGTATCTACATTTGATGTGTCTCTTGATCTCCAATTTCTTTCTTCTTTGGCATTGTAGGTTTTAGAACTTTTTCACTTTTATTATACTATATATATATATACCTTAATCTTAATATTTTAGCATCTTTACCCAATCCTGAAATTTGAAATTTTATCAAAATTTTATAAATAGAACACGTACAACACTAAAGGCAGCTTAAAACTCAATGGAGAACACGTGATTGCAAGTATCATGTGACCCTAATGAATTTATCCCATTGCGCTGTGAAACAGGTTGAAGGCCAACACTCATAATTAAGTATTTCTGAAATTTTTCTTTTAAAAACACTTTTTAGAGACAAAAATAGATATTTTCATGTGCTTACGTATTCCTGTAAGTCGTTTCTGGAGTTCAAATGTGATTCAGAACTAACTTCATTTAATTACTGCGCACGAGTAAAGTAAAATAATTAACTACAACATTATTATTTCAGTGGTATAAAAAATGTCTGACAAATTTATAAAATATAAAATTTCAAACAAATATAAATAATATTCATAAAAGAATATTGAAAAAACTAATCAATAAAAAGCGGCGCAACATACATTAATCGAATATTTAGTTCCTCTTTATGACACCAGGAGCGTTTCGAATGCATGCGGGCTTCCATTCATAAACACAGAAAAGAGTGAATGAATGCCTTCCCCCAAGCAGCAGGTGGTATAAGAAAAAAGGGGCACGGGGGATATGACCCTGAAAAAGAGAGAAGAGGCGATAGGTGACACCGTGAGATAGCGGTAGGGAAATTATATGCACCCATGCCTCTGGAATGTAGGGACTTTTTCTCCTTCGACCCCCATACACAGATGGGGAGATTTGTTTTTCGTTTTGGGACACCAGATGGCGCGTATGTGCGATACAAAATTTCATTTCCATTAAAATACTAAAATAAAATGGTTCAATTACTAGTCTCGTGGGAAAAAGCCTTACTGTGAGACACCACTAAAGGATTTAGATTTGAAAGTTTGATTTCAAATATAGTATACTCTCTCTGATTGGAATAATCTTTCAAATAAATAAATGTGTATATATACTTATAAAAAAAAGAGTGTATCACTGATGTTTTTCCCCTCGCTAATGATTGAATATGCAAGTTTCATAAAATTAATACAATAACCATGGCACACACAAAGGGGGGGATCCTCGGGTCCGAATCCCGCCCAATAACCCTTGATTTTTTTTTTCGATTGGTTATAATCTTATGTACATATTACATAAAATTTAATAATGCATTTGTTATTAATAATTAATTTTATTAATTAATGCTAATTATTCATTCAATAATTTTTTTACTGTTTTTTGTACATTACAGAATATGTATATACCGTAAAATCCGGCGTATAACGCGCACCTATACTTTCAAGCTGCAATTTTCAATTTTTAGGTACATTCGCCGTATAACACACACACCCTTTCTCACGAAAAAACTTGCTATGTGAGTACGCATTGTTATGTTATGAAGTCCTTTATTTGGGTATTACGACAAGCTTTAGAAAAAATACTATACTTCTAGAACTACAACCCTTTAAGTTTATAAGAGGAAAGTCATCTCTTTTAAATAAATAGTATTTTGATATGTGTAGAAGTCTAATTTTTTTCTATGCCCATCCTTTTTTATTTTTAAAAGCTCTCATTTTTATACCCGGCGTATGGCGCGCACTTTTAATACAAAAAATGATCGAAATTTATGGGTGCGCATTATACGCCGGATTTTACGGTAATTATTTTGTATATAAAAGAATATGTTGGGCGGCGTATTCGAGCATGATACTAGAATAGTAGACTTTCGACGCTGGACGCCCCCCCCCCTAAAAATTCCTGCAGGCACTATTGGCAGTAGGGATGCAAGAACAATAAATCATTCCGTTTTAAAAAGAGGGATTTCAAGAGTGAATTATGGAAAATTTTAAAAAAAATGTACAAGATAGACCAGTAGCGCACACAGGATTTTTTCAAGGAGATCCGGGGTTGAAAGTTCATTGTTCTTGTATAATGCTATTTTTGATTTTGTCAATTTTCAGGAACAAAACACAGTAAAAAACCAATTATTGAATAAATAATTAGCATTAATTAATAAAATTAATCATTAATAACAAATATTTAATTAAATTTTACGTATTATATACTTAGAATTATAACCAATCGGAAAAAAAATCAAGTGCTTTGGGGGGGTATCCGGACACCCCCTTGTGTGCGCCACTGAGATAGACACATCATCAATGTAAGATATTAACACGATCTGTTATTGTCTTGCAAGTTTTTTATATTCACCAACAGATGGCAGCAGGGTACCCAACAATTCACCAAAACAAAAGAGATTGTTTGGGATCTTTCTGCTAAGAATTGAAAAGAGCGCGCGCGAGAGAAAAAAAAGCGGCCAAGGTCGAAACGTGAACGAAGAAATTAACGGAGCAAGCCTCTTGTGGGAACCCGCTCACTCAAGAAGATAAATATCTTGGTAAAATAATAGCTTGTTGTGATAAACATTGGGTCACCGTCTCAAAGATACCGGGGTATTTAACACTAAATCAAAAGACAAAGCTCGTACACGATGGGAAATCGGATAATTGTAGTATGTCAATGTAGAAAACAATGTATACGATTTTTAGCCTCTAATTTTGCTCGTTTCCATTGTTTTTGTCAGATGTACCACTTGATCAATACATAAATGGACAGAAAATTATTTGACACAGAAAAAAATTACGCAAGTTAGTAATTGAGTCAAAACAGCGTTCTGATTCGCATTTATTAATTTATACGTTGTAAACATTCTTATGTATCTAGTAAGAAAACATTAAAAATGTCCTCATCGATTTTAATTTTAAGTTAGCATTACATTAGAGCTACTAAATAAATTATTAATGAAGAACCTCTCAATTTGATGACGAGAACGACTTCTAAATAAAAAAAAATTACACTTTTTTAAACTTCCAGATAAGATCAATACTTAGGACTTCAACATATTTGAAATACCAATCCACTGACACTATCGAGAAAAATTTTTTAAAAAGCATTAACCGGAAATAGGCATTTGATCCATAACGTAATACACTTAAACAGAGATGATGGCTTCCGTATGTGAAATAGAAGTTTAACTGTAACCAGATAAAAAAAAACTTAACTAAAACATCAACAACTAAACAAAGAACAAAGCTGAAGATATTCCATTTGCCAATCCCAAATATGCGAGAAGTAACTAAAGTAAAGAAAGATGAATATCTGGCAATTTCTATTCAACATCCCGAGTACTTTTTTTACTTTTATTCGCGCTCTTTCACAACAAAGAATCGAATGTTTTGTATCTTTATTTCCCGAACAACGCGCCATGGCGTGGATGTATCCAATCCAGAACCATAAACTCGACGTCCGTCAACGTTCCGTTTTATTTCTCCTCTAGGCTGGGCTCAACACACTCTTATAATAGGAAGTCGTATTTCGACCTCACAAGCAAAAAGACAAGCTTCCTCTCTGGCACACGCAGGCGCATGTTCTCAGAAGGAACCACATGGCTGTGGAAGACAGAGAATTAGCATAAACCTTTTCAACCCCCAAAAAACAAACCTGGCATTGCATCCGTCAGCGCACATAAATCCTGGCACACAGCCCTAGAAGACAATGTTCGTAAACACGAACAAGGAATCCCCAGAAAAAGAGTTCCACACCAAACCCTAAAATTCTACACTTTGCTCAGCGGCGGTCTAGCGCAGATTCAGCTGTGCCGGGCAGTCACGATTTGTCGGGCAGTTTTCTCATTTCGTAGTGCCACACGATGGGATGCGAGTCTATTTGCTGATACTGATCGTGTTTACCCTAGCAACCGGTAAATTTGCCCCCCGGAAGCTCAGGTGCATTCCCGGATCTACTTGCAGTGGAAACAATGGAAACACCTCCTCACGATTACTTTCCATCATTTCCGTTTTTATCAGATCATCTATGGAATCTCCGATTATCAAATAAGATCTATTAACTTACGAATCACATAAATGATAAGAAGTCTTCCATCAAATATAGTCATTAGTTTTTATAAGAGAATAAATCAATAAAATTCCATTCTTCAACTGATGTTATAAAAAAGGAAATATGTTATAGTCCTCATATTTTATGTTCATAACTCTCATATTATTGCAATAAGTACTTATTCAATATATTATGACAGCTGTAAATGTTTCTATTGAGGTAAATAAAATGTATTTTAACGACAGGGGACATAGCTACCCAGTGGCGTAACGTACACCCCCAACTCCCACATTACGGGGGGGGGGGGGCAAAGTCTGACTGGTGCCCTTTGTAAGATCCAACTTGGGAATAAAACCGGATTTTGGTGGGAGACCCTAATGTTCTCCGTTACGCCACTGTATCAATAATACGGGGCCCCCAAGCTACAAGAGCCCTAAAATACGTAAGCGAAAAACTACAAAATGTTAATAGGCCCCAAGAAAGAGTCCCCAAGTTTTGATACAGGCTCCATTCAGGACTAGTGTTTAACGCAAAAGAAACTTATTGCAAAAAGTATTAATAACACAAAATTTTCAAATCTCTCTCTTTATCAATAATTATACTTTAAAAACTTAAGGCTATTTTCGCCATATACACGTGGACGTAACGCAGAGCACATTTTCAGACTGAAAAATGCCTAAATTTTTATAAAAATTTGTGACATTGTAACTCATGCATTTGTTTAGAATATAGTGTTTTTAAAATTTCAAAATATTTCATAAATAATTAGTTTTTCCTTTTGACATGTAAAGGAATAGCTCATTTAACATTATGGTTTACGAGAAAAAATGTAAAACGCATTTTATAAGAGAAAATATGGGTCAACTCGGATAAAAATGGGTAGTATGATAAAATAAATGATTCTCTACAGGATAGAGTGAAGCCAGAATAAAATATTAATGTTTGAGTACTTTTATATCTGGAAAAATATTCCGGATTTGGGTCCTATTTAACATTACGCCGAAAACAGCCTTAAATGAATGTATTTGTGTAATACAGGGATGGGCAAATAGCGGCCCGTAAAGACAGTCAGAAAAACCAAATAGACAGAAAATGCTCTCTAAATTTGGGTCAATATACATTTGTGAGTTCAGTTTTTCTAGCATGAATATCAACAAGAGTAAATATAGATGCAAGTGTTGGTTGACATTAACTTGCAGGCTTTGATGATATATTAGCAAAACAAATAAATTGAATAAAACTGACAGTAACTTATTTAACTTATATTTATTGATTTTTATGGAACAATTTATATTTTTCTGAGACCAAAAGTTAACTAATGTGAATGAGGTCATTTTAAAAAGGTACGGCCCTCCGATATGCTCTCCTTTCATAATGTGGCCTTAGAACCAAAACCATTAATTGATCACTCCTGGTGTATTGTAACACATGTTAAGTAGTCCATTACATTTTAATTTTAATACAAAAAGCTAAGAATAAATTTTATATTACAATATATGGAAATATGTGGATACAAAGAATATTTTATGAAAAAAAAAAAAGAAGAAAAAGATCGGTTTAAAAAGGCCAGTATTAAAAATTACAAAAAAATAACGTGTGTTTAGAGTGACTTTTATTACATTCCGAAATGTAATATACCTTAAGGCAATATTCCCCAACCTTTTTATCGCCGCGGACCCGTCAACGTTTGTTAATTTTACCGTGGCCCGCTGAAGGGGGAGGACGTTGATTATTTATATATTAAGACTGTTTTGATTTAATAATTTTAATTGTATTTAATCGTGACTTTCAGAATAAAATATAGCTACACCAAAAAATGAATATAAAGTGATTTAACAAGGAATATTAAGTGATTTTCATAAAAAGTGGCCCAAATCCAAGAAAAATATACCGCAGTAAATAAAAGGGAAATAATTTAACGTTTCTTGTGCGGGCCGGTAGTATTTGATGCACGGACTGGGGGTTTGAGACCACTGCCTTAAGGCATCCGACTACGTTCGGAACCGTGATTTTTCAAATGCGTACAAACTATTCTTTTTAATATTTAGGGTCACTTAGATTAGAACACACGTATGAAGTTGTTTTAAGAATATTATTACAATTAAAAATGATTTCGTTTCAATATTTTGGTAAAAAATGAACATAAAATTATTTATTTTCCAAATATTCTTCTTTTATGTAACAATAATATTTTGCATATATATAGCTCAGAGCTTTGTACAGAGCCTGTAGTAGGATTTTTGAAATATATAATTTAGAAGTGGATTTATCCATATTTTATAATACATCCAAGTAGAGTTATTTTAACAGAAAAACACTTGAGATAATTATTTTAATTGGTAGTAACTCTGAAAATAATTTAATTTTTCAAAAGTCCTAGTTCAGGCTCTCTGAAGAAGTTTTAGCTACATATAAGCAAAATAAAATTATTATAGAAGCATTTTTCATAAAAAGATTATTTTGAAAAAAGGTAATTCTAAGTTTATTTTTTGCCAAAATATTGCATTAAATAATTTTTTTACTGTAATAATATTTTTAAAACAATTTTATACGTGTTCATACGCTTTTGCATAATCACGGTTCCGAACGTAGTCGGATACCTTCAAGGCGTCGAAAATAATTAAGTTTTTAAAAAAAAAATCGATTCTCAAACACGACACAGCTTTATCATTTCTCACTGGTTATAAACATCACATATTAGGTATTATTTTGTTCCAGCAACTGGTGCCGACAACCCGAAGACCAATAAATCCACGTGCAATCGAGAGAACAAAAGACTTTTTCAAGCAACGGCGGATGTGATCAAACAGTAAAGGCATATACCATCTGCACTACTTAATCTGTTGACTTTTCCGACACATGATTAGTCACTGAATTTGTATAATTCCGCGACGGTCCGTTTGAAATGAAGCCTAGTGTGGAAGATACGCAGCGGCTTTCATCCAGGAAGAAGTGTCAATGCTTCGTAACTGAAGACCAAAGAAGGTTTGCCACATACATTCTGGCCCTTTTGTCGGCAGGAAGAGAAACATTTGTTTAAACGACACGCAGGTTTTCGATTTCACAAACATTATGCAGTGAAAGAAATCCAACTGAGCTAAGCGTGATATAAATCACCTTCGTTGTCAAATTCCAGATCCATCTACTGCTAAAAGATATAGACACTAACAAGCAAATAGGTCAAGGAGTAAGTTATCTAACTGTCCAAACACCTAAAAGACAACGAATTCTGAGGCTGTCATATATATATTTCAAGTTATCTTATCTGGGATTTAAGTTATTATCGTACTTGTGCGATATACATTTCCATTGAATATAATTACTCATATCATATTAAGTCGAAAACAGGATTAATAACGGGGAAGGGTCATCCAGATTCTTCAGTGCAGCAACGAGCAAGATTAGAGAATAACGGATTATACTAGCTTTTAAGGTACTGGTTTTCGAGAAAATCCAGCATATCAGTATACACAGCAAAAACATCACGTTCACCTTTTTGTACGAATTTTTTTTTCTTTTTCTTTAATTACAAAAATATAGACCAGGAAGTCAATTTAGGTGTGAATTATTAGTAAGCCTTGGCTTTAAGTATGTCTCATTAAAAAGAAAATGTACAATCTCGTGTCCAGATAGAGACAAGCCGCACGTCTCATCTAATGCAAGATTTTGATATGCAAACTAGGTTAAACGACGACAATCAAAGCTGCAAGGATGTTAATTGCTCTTTATCATTCGACACAAACATTACATTAATACCAATGTTAATGGTACATTTGATGTTATCATTTGCTGCATTTGATGGTATCATTTGATGCATTAATATGCTCCGAAAGGGATTCGGTTTTAATTGAAAAAAAAAAATTGCAGAGGGAAAACATTTTGCCGTCACAAGACATGCATGTTAAATTTTTTTAAAGGGGAAAAAAAATGTTTTGCAATCTGATGCAGACAGACATGTAGCCTTATATGTCTATGTTAAGAATATTGTAAATGACATTACGCAAAATATTTTTTATAAAAATATTCCAAAGTAAAATGATCATGTCCTTGTAAGCGACGAAAATAAAACGATACTAACTTAATTTAATAGTGAACAATAGTTTTTTGTAAATTTATAATAAAATGTAATACTGATAGATGCAAGCGTAATTGATGAAGTGCATTCATATACTATGAGATAAAAATAATTAAGTAACACAAAAAAATGATGAAAAACCTGAAAAACAAGCATCGTCTCGATTTACGGCCACTAGCATCTTCAAGAGTACAAAAAATAAATGCAATCAGTAACTAATAGTAAATATTGACATCTATATAAATTGGCAGGCCCAGTAGCGCACACAGAAATTTTTCAAGGGGGAGGGGAGGGATCCGGGGTTGAAAGTTCATCATTCTTGTATCATGCTATTTTTGATTTTGCCGATTTTCCGGAACAAAACACAGTAAAAAACTAATTATTGAATAAATAATTAGCATTAATTAATAAAATTAATCATAAATAACAAATATTTAATTAATTTTTACGTATTATATACTTAGAATTATAACCAATCGGAAAAAAATCAAGGGCTTTGGGCAGGGGTCCGGATTCCCAGGACCCCCCCTTGTGTGCGCCACTGGGCAGGTCAAAAAAATTGATGCTGAGTGAGTGAATATTAACGTCGTGCTGTTCAGCTACACGAGGGCTTTTGGTGACGGACCACGTAATTTTGAACCATGGTCAAGTGACGTGGACGACACCTGAGCTGGCACCCCCCCCCCTTCTCCTAACTACCACACCACACCAAAAAATTGATTCTAAACATATAACAAAGTATATATATTACATTATGTACATAAATTATACGTCTAAGAATTGAATTTTTGTGCTTTTGCGTGCAATTTGTTGAAATTTATAGCTAATAGAAAAGCTTTGGTTGTTTGGTAATCTTTATTTACGTCCCATTTTTAAACTACACAACGGCAATTGGCAACGACCCAGTAATTAGGAACCCTTTGCTAGCATGAACAATTGTTCTTCTGATTAGTTACTTTGCAGCATATTAAAGAGGTGCTATGAATTACACAATATAACCTTATATTTTTAAATACATAGAATAATTTATCCTTTAAGCAATCAACTTTTTTGCGGTTGAAAATCGAATTATTAATACAAAAAGAAAAATTATGTAAAAGCAGATATGAAAAGATTTTCATTCACATCAAGGAAAGAAATTCACGCGCAGCTATCCAAGTTATGAAAAATGCCATTCTTAAATAAATAATAAAATTTTTAAATTTGTTTTTATTGACGTATCACACACATTCATCCTTTTCTTTCCCCCCCGCCTCCAATTTTTATTTTTTCCCGAAAGTAGAACATAAAAAGTGAGAAGTGTATTTCGATTTAATAATTTCCTGGTTGAGTCAAGATATTTTACAAAACATAGCCGGAAGTATCAAATGAAGTACTTAAAAAAAAAAAAGTCAAGTAAACAAGAAGTCTAAGAAAGGCAACATGTATTACGCTTTTTACTAACCAATCCAGTTTTAGTATAGTTTGTGCACATTCTCCATTATTTATCAATGAATTTCGAAAACAAATGAACAACTACTTATTTAAACACGTGTTAACTTTATATAGATCGTCTCTAAAATACTTGAATTGAAAAGCATGTAAAAGTTTGTACTAAAAGTCAAAGGCTTTAAATCCGAAAAATTGAAAAAAAAAACTGGCCAGACATTGTATGGTTAACAAATTTAATAAAATCTGTAAAACTCGTAAAGGCAAAGTATATTTTGAACTTTTCACAAAATATACGGGAAAAAAAATTACTTAGCACAACTATCCCTATTAAATTTTTAAATTAAAAAAAAAACAATTGAAAAATCATCATTATCATATTTTCCAATTATATAGAACGCGAAATAATACTCTTATTAATATCAAAACTGCTTTGACGAATCATTAATTTTTACTTACATTTACAAGATTCTAGTCAAGTCATTTATAAATACAAGTTTTCGTTAAAACTATTGAAAAGCATTAACTTTTACTTATTAGAATTAAAAATAATTAACTCGTTCGAGACAAAATATTTAGATTCATTCAAAAATAAATAAATAAAACAATAAAAAAAGCAAATAATAAAGTATAAATATTAAAGGCTTAAGAGCATACGTATTATTAAAATACGTTATTAAATTATATATTGCACTACAAAACTCAAATATATTTTATAATACATTTGTGTGTTTTCTATTTATCACATATTACTTTGTAACAACTTCCCGGAAGTTTTCTTCGTTTCTAAGCAACAGTTTTATTTAAATTGTAGATGCCACTGGGTTCAGCATTATTCCAGCGCCAAGCTGCACAAATGAACGACTTAAATGTATCTATTTACCCTCACTAATGTTAGCATTAGTGAACGAATACGATTACATGGGAGTGATAGGCACAGCCTCAGCCCAAACACACACAGCCACCAGACTGTAATATTTGGACACAAGTGTCGATATTAGGCCATCTATATGCAGAGCCTTCGTCTCATTAAGGCGAGCAATAACTCCAGCAAACTGCTATGTGCGGAAGTCCAAGGAAGACGTTAGGGGGCAGTGTCCTTTTGGAATAAATTCATTTAGCCCAACGCACCTTCAGCAGTATTTACGGGGTGAGGAGCCGTTTGTGCGGGGAAACGGAGAAATTAAGGAAGTCTGCGAATGTATATGTAGGCGCATAGTGTGCGTGGGCGGAACTTGGGAGCCAGACAGTCGGCGGCTATCGAAAAAGAACAGGGGGGAAAGGAGCATTGAACTGCATATGCACATCGCACACTGCTGTTTTTTTTATTATTATTATTACTACTACTTATTTATTTATTTATTATTTTATCTGTTCTTTTTTTTTCCTTCTATTCCTTTTCCCCACTCTCGCTCCTCGACATACAGTCTTGTTAAGGCAGACTGAGGATATGGAAATATGGCAGAGGGATTTCCCATTGTTTATAAACATTGATCGACGCGTGGTGAGGAGACTAATTAAAAGGAAAGGTCTTGAGCGTAGTGCTCGGACAACATACCCTCGCCAGCTAGGCTGTTCCGGTTGGACCGTTCGATTTGGAAGTCGATGAACAAGTAAGATGTTATCATTTATAAACGAATACCACAAATATTTATTACAAAATTCGATTTTAAATAAATTTATATTTTCATTCAAGAGAGGGAATCTTCTGAATCCAGAGATAATTAAGCCGCTATTTTACAATGTTTAAGCTGAAAATATTATGTATAACTGGTCAGTAGCGCACACAAAAAGTTTTCAGGGGGGGGGGGGGGCCGGGGGCGCAAGTCCACCATTTTTGTATTATGCTCCAACACGCCGCCCAAAATATTCTTTTGATTTTGTCGATTTTCGGGAACAAAAACAATATAAAATTAAATATTGAATAAATAATCAGTATTAATTAGTAAATTTAATTAATAACAAATACATAACTAAATTTTACATAATATATACATAGGATTATAACCAATTGAAAAAGAAATCTAGGGCTATGGGGGGGTCCGGACCCCTACGACACCCCCCCTTGTGTGCGCCACTATAACTGGTTCTTTTCAATTAAGACGACAGTTACATAGAGGGCTTTTGTAGGATAATATGAGGTCACTATTGTCAGGGGGAAATGTAACCCTCATACTTGATGTCTGTAATAGGTTTGGATCGCATCGATTATCTTACACGATCGCAAAACAGGAGAACAAAAGTACAAATTATAAGTTAAGCAATTTAACCTATTGTCGATAACTTAATCGCAAATAAAATTAAAATTATTGAACATATTTTTTCAGATATAGTAGAAAAATGTGATTTGTTTAGAGAAAACGTTATGAAATTTACTATCCCACTGTTGTTAAAAAGAAAGTTCACGATTTTCTTTTTTTAATGAAAATGTAATAAATTTTCTAAAAAATTTTACTTGGTTGAATATTTTTTATTCATTTAAAATTATTGCCACGAACATTCCTTTAATTTTTTGATATATAAACAATATTTACTACCAACGAATTTCACATGTACATTTTTGTAGGTGAAACTGAATTCTGATGGAGATGTATGTAAAAATATTACTATAATATTCATATTGCTAAAATGTTTATAAAATGTAGTTTATATAAACATATTTAATCACTTTTAATATATTAATAATTTTATTATTTCTTACTTAAAGAAATTATTTTATAATCATATATTGTACACTTATACACTAAATCATAAACCTAATATTATGTTCTGCTTCAAATTATATTAAATCAGAACATCTAATGCAAGTAAAAAAAAAGCAGATCTTCAAAACAAAATGACAGCAACAGGTAAATAAATTCATTGAGATTTTGTGTTATCATCAGGAAAACATAACTTTTTAGTCTTACATTCATATAATCTCAGGAAGAGAAACGTAAGAGAGAATCAAACAACACAACTACAAGAACCACAAACAATAAAAAAAAAAAACATCTTCCTTCCATTACACTTGTAAAATAACAGAAATCACTCCATTTCAGCTGTGTTTAAAAACAACCAACTTAATGACTCTGAAAAGCACACGATAGCATCAGCAACAATGTAACTAAGTTCCAGAGATAAATGTACCTAGACATGTCATGCAGAAAGGAATCACTTTAAAAAGAGGTATTGGATGATAAGAATATATGTGTTGCTTGTTTACAATATTTACTATCGAGAAGAATATATTTAAAAAACTCAAATAAAGGGGAAACACGTTACTTAATACAAATTCGATATATATATATATATATATAAAATCATTATAGTAAAATTTGAAAGATTTTTATTTTTTTTAAGACAATAGTTTATTGTAATATATTTAAAAAATTTAACTAGTGAAGACTTAAAATATAAATTTCAGTCTCATACGCGTCTCTTTACATCGAGGTAAAATAAATAACAAACAAACAAAGCAGTTTGGAAATATTAACAAATACAAGTATTCTCACACACAAAAATAGTAAATAACGGTTTTTTCCCCCCCTTCACTTTTATAATAATCATTCAACGGTAAAAATTAACCAATTAACCTTTTTTTATACACAATACAGGATGACAATTGACTTAAATTTTAAAACAGTATTTATAAATTAGATTATGTGCATCTCCTGTGGACAAAAGCACTTTTCTAAGATTGTAATTTTCAAACAAAAAAGAAAATTCTGATTCCTTTTTTAACATATAAAATAAATATTACTTAACAAATTTTGTTCGAAATAAGATCCATTTTTCAAACCATGGAAGTGAATTTAAAGAAAAAAATTTTTACAAAATAAATTGCTTTAATATATTTTATTATAGTTCTAAAATATTTTTATATAGTTAGAACTACTCAGCACAGATAATACAATAAAAACATGTCATATTTATTACCAAATATTTTTTGAAATTATTTACCACGAAAATACTTATACGAAGAGGAAACAATTAAAAAAAAAGATAGTTTTTGCCGATATGAATCGTTTGGTAAGAAAGAAATTTTAAAAAGAATGGAATAAAATAATTATTCCTTTCTCTCTCTCTTTTAGCTAGTACAAGATATCAAAGAACAACTTTTCTCAATAATTCTATAACGAAGAATCGTGTGATAAAACACAATCAATTGAGATACAAAAGACAAAGCCAGAAAAGAAACCAATAACAAATTAGGCTCTTTTTAATTTGCCAACAAAACTAACGTCTAAATTCAAGAGCCTCTTTCACCTGTTACAAAATTTTATCTTACGAACGAAAGCCTTATCTAAACGCAATTTTACACCCAATGACGCATAAACAATCATAAAATGTTAAAAACAAATCATTTTCAACGAGTGGAATGTTACGTGTCGCTTCACTTTAAATCAGCCGGAAATATGTACCTTGAAAATACACTCGAAGGGATAGGAACGGTTCTCTTATCTGTCAGTACAGTGTCAGTGGCACTAGAAAAAGTTCGAGAGCTCGCTGATAAAAACATTCCGCAATGATGGCGGTTTTTACCTTATTGTTTATAATCTTTTTTTTAACCTTCTCAGCTGATGTCTATCTATAGAATGGTATTCCAAATGAGCTCTGGATGGTAAACAGTCGAGGATTCCCCGTAGGAGTTGTTGGCCCTTTGGGAAAAGACCACCTTGTTGGGGGATCAGAAGATAAACACGAGAACCGTCAACTATCCCAAGACGGATTTACACGTTCCCGTTAAAAGGCCCTGGGGGTGGTAGGGGGGAGATGAACCCATTTGCACATGCCGCAACGTATACTGTTTGTGTACTTGCAAAGGAACTGGTAGCGATAATATGTCATTTCCAGCGTTTTGCTTTTTGACTTATTGACTGTAGTACTTGATTTTTTCGAACACTTTGCGGGGGTGTTGTGTAACATCCCCCCATACTTTCCAGGAAAAAGATGAGGATTTAGAAGTTCCAGATGTAAACGTATTGATGCGTTTTTCAGAACTATAAGCCACTTAAAGGTCAATCAGTATGCATATTAAAAATTTCAACATAATTCTCAGTGCTTACTCAGTGTAATTAGTGTGTGTGTGTGAAGCTATTTATATTTAAAACTTTCAATTGTTAAGCTATACTATTTCTGAACCCTATCTCCATTCAAAGGTCAGTTGGATATAATATATTACGCAATATTTTTTTGAAGTTAATCAAATGCTTACGAACTTTAAACAGATATCATCGCATCGAGGCGCAAGAAATATAGTATTTCATTAAATAGGAAACAAGAGAGCTCTTCAATATCGCCCTTTGCTTGAAATGATCTTTTTAAATGTAAATATTACATTTAAAAAGATAATATATTACATCTTTTGAACTAATCAAGAATACAGTGATCGAAATAAAACGGTTGGACTCAGCAAAATATAATCACTAGCAAGGAATACGTGATAACATAATTTGTACACTTTATTTAAAAGGTGTTGATTTATAAGAGCTTCGATACTACTTTTTTGTGATATTAAAAAAGATTATTTTTCATTATTGTCATTATACTGCACCAAATTAAAATCAGCAAAACGAAAATTAATTTACACGATTTATTGAAAATTGGAAATTTTATGACGTTGATAATTTAGACAACAACAAGAATAAGATGGCAACATTTTTTTCTTATTTGAACAATACACGAACCAAATAATAAAAAACCTCTTATTAATAACATATTACAGTAAGTAATTAATGAGTAAGTCCATTCAAATTTGGTTAAGTTTGATTCCCGTTTCACTGTAAAATTGATGGTGATTTCGTAACTCTGGTCCTTAAAATTATTGATTTAACTCTGGCGACAATTAAAATGACAAAGAGAACAACTACGCAGGAATTTTCGGTGTGACACTACGACCAAATGAGACTTTTGAAATATCCCAAATTTAACATATATCAGTCGCATTTATACCATTGTTGACAATATATCATTGGACTGGAATTCCGAGGATTTTTTGACAAATTACCGACAGCTTGTATCAAACAAACTGAAAATTTTTTTGATTTCAGTGATAATTTAAAGTCTATGAGGTACAAGTTTTATTGATCAAATTTCAGAAGAGAAAAGAAAATTGTTTCTAAAAAATTTCCTTGTTAAAACATTTGTGGATCTATTTACAGCCTCCATAGCTTATAATGACATGGTCATCGTCTTAGTAGATGAAAGATTACGGGGTTAATTATAGATTTCATCATTCTGTTTGTCAGCATATTAGAGAAAATGTTGTACGTTACATTCAATTAGGTTATGTTTAAAGCGATTTTTTGAGGGAAGACCAGCTCAAATGACGAGACTGCATCACATCATTGTTGAAACCAAGTCAAACTGACAATAACCCAATTGAGAAGCTCGCATTATATTAATTTATAGGAAATCAAATTTTTGGGGTAGTTTTAATTAAGTCATCTCATGTGCTAGTTAAATTCAATCTCAAGCTAATGTTTACATCACCTACATGTGTATAACACGAAAGAGAAAGTTCACATGTATGATAACTCGAAAGAGAAAGTTCAACTATCTAAACCACACCACCAAAGGTTAACGACACTATTAACAGAATCAAATATTCTCAAGTACATCTAAATGGAGATATACACCTAACTAGTAAAACCAGAAAAGTTTTATTTAAAACAGCACCACCCCCTCCTACATTTACAGGTGGGGGGGGGGTTGAACCAGAACCACATCAACGTGCCATTTAACAGAATACAAACGAGGCGCTAAATCCCGAAACAACAACAATAATCAAAGGAAGGGGACCGACAAAACAAGCGTAATACCGCGGCATTAATATTCCGTTTGGAATGGTGGCATTACCTTCGCCTTGACCACACCCCACAAAAAATAATCCTCGCCAATCAGCAAGCCCCGTCCGTGACAAAGGTGGAGTATGATTTCAGAAATTTTCTTGGAGACCACGCCCACTCGACTCAAGAATGTGATCCCCAGGATCGTGAGAAACGCAGAGGGAGGGCGAGCGCAAACGATAATAAAAAAAATATGTACGATGATGATAAAAATAACAAGAAATAAATGAGACACAGAATGAGGAGAGGGGTCGAAACGAGGGTCTTTCCTCATATGTAGCCGGATGTAAGGACGTTGGTAATTTGGACTGCTAGACTAGGTCGGTGGTTAGGCAGTGTCTAGTTATTCGCTGAGGACCTCACTTCGCAAAATCAATGGATGCCGACATCTTATGGGGGGCGTTTAGGCAGTGTGGATCGTAAATCATAGATCCTTTTCTTTCAACTTGAGAAAGGGGCTTTCAATTCTATCAGGGCTTCAGCGAAAATTTGTCCACAGTCGTATTATTGTTGTAACCGATTTGCTTTTACCAGTTGGGCAAACACACACACACACACAAAGAAACCACAACAATTTAAAACAATGTTTTTATATTTTTGATTCATTGTAAATTAAAACTGATGGCTGGAAAAATGAACACAGAGCAAATCAAGTAAATGAGGGGAAATGGGATCTTTATGTATAGCTCTGAATATTACATACAATCGTAGGAATTAAAAATTCTACCAATCTTATAATTCAGTTTAGGACCAGAAAAATAACTCTCAGATTTATTTTAAAGCTTGTACTCATAATTTAAAATTTCCAAAATTAACAATGCCTCAGAATAATTAAGCGAAGTACACAAATAGAAAGAAAGAAAACTGTCCAAATAAGGTTCACGAGTTACAATAAAAAAATTTGGGAGCAAACAAATACAAATAAGCAAAAGAGAAATTGATGTCCAGTCACACTTCCATTCATGTTTGTTGTGCGGAAGGAAAAAATATCACTTGACACAAATAAATAATGTACTAATACGAGATATCCGTTTTGACACCCCTCGGCTGATTCCGTTTACACATCAAAAAATCTATAACCCCATTAACACAATTTTTTTTCAAATGATCCCTTTTAATAACGCTCTTAGGAAGATGGGACATTCTAACACTACTTTATGAATTGTACATTTCACAAATAAATTCATCATATCTTCGAACTCGTCAATTTTTCTCAAAATTCCGCAAATTACACATAATTTAGCCGCAAGGCCAGAAGGTATTCAATGAATAGGTTAGTTTCACACATATACATACACAGCCTAAACGCTCCCCACCGGCCTTTTCTCCCCCCTATTTTGGCTTTTCTGGAAAAGCATTTGTGTCTGAAGCTAAACCTTCAATTAGATTCGGCGAATGTGGCCAAAAGGCCTTAACACACAGCCAGAGTGGCCCACTTATAGAAATATGCACTTTTCTTTCTTTCGGGCCAACTCAACTACAAAAAAACATCATTATTTTTTTTTTTGCACGGTTATTTCTTTTTTGCTTTATTCCTACTCTTTTTCACCATTTAGTTTCTTTTCGGTTTATTTTGTCATATCACATTCCTAAACTCCTCTTGAATCCATTTTTATGTTTTGACTACAAGGGTTAGTTTTACGAACATGATCATTAAAGGATTCCATTTCTAAATTTTAGCAAGATCATTAAATTCTGTCTGTTTAATGCAAGTGTTTATTTATTATATCAAAATATAATCATGAGTGAAAAAAATTAACACGCTATTAGTCTAATAATCTTCATTATTTAAGTCCTGAAATGGCTTTTAAAATAACAGCAATATGTATGGTGCGAGAAATGTCGAAAAGCGCCAAAATGGCACATAAGTAATTTTAGTTTCCTTACGATGCACTAAATTCCCAATTACCAGTGCATTAATTATTAATTAATGAATGCATTTCGAAAATTGTTCAGCGAAAAGCATTTGAATCTTACAATGAAGAAGCTTGATGGACTTGCGCAGCAAGGCATGTATTTACAAATAGGTGTGATATAAAAGGCATGTTCTCGCAAAATAAATGTATATTTCTCACATCAGTTATAATATTGATTAATCCAATCAAAGTCGAGGCACTTTGTTAAACAATACAGCAAGTTAGAGGATGAAAAACACTAAATGGGAAATCATAAGAGATTGTAGCATGAAATAATGACCATTCGTTTTATGCTACATGGTGTAAAAATTTAGAAAGAATATCTAATCAGGTAACTTTCTTTTTATTAAATAACGGTTCGTTGTCAACATCTTTTGCCAGTATTCTTTACCACACTTTTATTGAATTTCTGTATCAAAACATGAACGCATCGTTCCAAATTTTTAACCTTAAGGTATCCATCCGACTACGTTCGGAACCGTGATTTTGCAAAAGCGTATAAATGGATAATATTTACGATATTTAGTGTCACTTAGATTAGAAAATGTAAATAAAATTGTTTTAAGAATAGTATTACACTAAAAGATTATTTAAGTACAATATTCTGACAAAAAATGAACACAGATTCAAAATATTCTCCTTTTGTGAAAAATGCTTCTATTATAATAATATTTTGTCTGTCTATAGCTCAAAACTCTGCACAGAGGCTCAACTAGAATTTTTGAAATATATAACTTAGAAGTGGGTTTATCCATGTTTTATACGACAACAGAGGGGAGAAATCTTAAGAAAAAAACGCCGATAATTATTTCAATGGGTTGCAACTCTGTGAAAATAATGTGAATTTTTCAAAAATCATAGTTGGGCCTCTGTACAGAGGTCTGAGCTATAAACTGGCAAAATATTATTATAATAGAAGCATTTTTCACAAAAGGAGAACATTTTGAAAAAAGGTTATTCTAAGTTAATTTTTGGCCGAAATATAGTGTATTTAAATAAAAAAAAATTGTCAAAATGTCCTTAAAACAATTTTATACACATATTCTAATCTAAGTGACACAAAATATCATGAAAATTATCCATTTATGCGTCTTTTTTAAAATCACAGTTCCGAACGTAGTCGGATACCTTAACGAAGAAGTATTAAAACCTACAAAAAGGAATCGAATCTATGCTTATAACTCAATACTGTAATATTTCCAAATATGAAAAAATTCATTTCAATAAAAATCACCGCGAAAGAGAAATAAAGGCGTTTGTCTATAGGCGATGTGTGTTTTAAAGAGAGGGGAAGACTTACGCTTCGGTCCACCAGAGATGAGTACTGGAGACGAGTACTCACCTGTTGTGCAGAGTCCTATGAAGGTGTGCGCATGCCTCCTGATGAGGGGTTCGCCTCTTTTGATGCCTAACCTCCTCAGGATGTGCCCCACGAAGTCGAAAGGCGTGATGGCGGCGAGGTCCCACTTTAATGTATTGAGCACTAACAGTTCCCAATTCTGTAAGGCAATAAAACATTCATGTAACAACCACGTCTTCTTTTTAAAAGGAAAAAAAAAGAAGGATCAAAATTGTGTGCGAAATGCGATATCTTGGTTCAAAATAAACTGCCTCTAAATAAATCAATTTTCTGTACAATCAATGGAATTAAAAGTAAAATAATTATTACATCTACGTTCTCATTATCATTTTAAAGCTGTCTTAATGCAACATACAACACAAAATAGATTCAAAACTCAAGAGATAATTAGATTGAAAAATATTTCAGTATCAATATCACATTCTGATTTTACTATTGTACATACAAAGTAACATGTTTTAATTTTTAGGGGAAATGACTAAATTATTTTGCGTGTGAACAAATATAAAAATTATTATATCGTCGGCCTAGTTATCAGATTGCCTAACTCCGCCGGTGTAACTGATTTGATATAGGAGTGCAACGCCAAGCGCTTTTTGGCGCGATTCCTTAATCCTTTTGTTTTGTCTACGCCATGCCTCAGTGCGCGCTCCGTTTTTAATTTATTCCTCGCGATCAGTGTAATCACTACTTTCTTTTTAATTCCATAATAAAACTAGATTTCGAAGGGAGAGGTGGTGGCAAGATTTTAACATAAAATAAATACAACAGAAAGTAATATTAATGATGATGCATGAAATGTAATACATTAAAAATATATTCGGAAAATAAACAAAAAAGATGAAGATTCTGCATATTCTTTGTTGGAAAAACTATTCTCTTTTCTCTTATGTATAATTCCAACTGAGTTGAAGTACAATATTCACACCTCCCTTAACTGGTAGCTTTACATATCCATTTCATAAATATTATATGGTGAAATAACAGTTAATTTAGGTATATTGTGGATTAATTAAACGTAATAAACAGACATAAATCACCTACATAAAACAACATACTTTCGACTGAAAAAACATCAACATACAGCCTCCCCACAACAGAACATCGACTGGGTTAATATTCCATACTCATATGGGTGAGGGCCCACGCCTCAAATTCGGCCAAACCAAAGCGAACCCCCTCTCTTCCAATAAGAGCCTTGTCCAGACGTAATAGAGAAATCTCTCTCTGGCTACGCACCCAGCATGAAACCAATAGGAACTGCAGTCTAAAATGGACAAGAAAGAAAATACAACATAAAATAGAAGAAATATCGGGGAAAGTACTGAGGGTCGGAAACCTAAAGGGGGGGTGGGCATTCATCTTCTGCTGGAAGAGGGGAGTTTGACTTGTCGGCAAGGCATCAAAAAGAGCGTTCCGATGAGGGCGAATTGTTGATGTGGCGATATGGGAATTGGAAGGCATGAGGATTTTTGGCGGATTTATTGCTATCTTTGGCTATATCAGGTTGTAATACTATTTTTTAAAAAAGGGATGATTAACGACAAAAAAGTTCTTTCTGGTTTCCTTTACACTTACTGGTTTACAATTACCACTCGCTCAGTCCCCAAATGGTTGTTTACTCAAGCTGATAACAGGGGAAGGGGGGCGGGGGGATTTCTTTCGAATCCTACCATGACAAAGAAATTAAATGAAATACCAATTATGTAGAATGAAATATCTGCATGATAAAAAAAATTTTATTTTATATGATTCCCAAGAATAGTTTTCAAAATTGTGTAAAAAAAAAAAAAATTCTCAAAAAATTAAAATAAATTTTTTGAAAAATATATTTTTATTAAAATTTTTAAAAAACGCAAGGAATTTTTTCAACACAAAAGAAATTTTGAAATTTATTTAAAAAAATGAAGGAAAACATTGCGATTGTGGAAGAATATAAGTTTTAAAAATAACATCAAAAAAATCTCAGAGCACAAAATTAATTTTCAACAACTATATGCGTGTGTGATGGTTTTGGGGTTTAGAAAATATATATATATATATATATATATATATATCAATTATAGTTTTATTTCTTGATGGATACACACATCTAGGGTCATTTTATTTTAATTATGGTAGAAACATATCCCACGGTATAAATAAAATATGAAATATATATAAAATGACGAGAATTTTTCCTTTGCTTTTTGATATTCTATAAAAAGCATTCTTACACACTCATATACGGTAAAAACAAAGTATAGTACTCTAAAATTAGATGAACATAGCCTTTAATCGAAAGGATGGATGGGTTATAAAGAAAAAGGAAGGCTTTATCTAGCAACTATTATTAAATATTGAATTCATAAGCCCTTTGTTCAATATTAATCATTAAAATACGATTGAGAAATAATCATTTGATTCAAATAAAATATATAATTATACAACAGCAAAGGTCAGTAAGTCAGTTTTTATTAATGAATAACGCGCGCCGCACAAACAGACAAAAAAAATTACGGCAAATCCCTATACTATAATTAATATTAGGAATAGTCTAACGAATACAGCCTTACCAATTGAACCCAAGTACGAAGTTCATTTGAATTTATCAACAAAAAAAAAGTCTGGTTCTTATGACCCAACCCTAATTTGAATATTTCTACATATGTTGAAATACTAAAAAGAAAACAATTGATAAAATAACAAAAACGATAAAAAATAAATCGCAACGCATATAACCCAAATAAATACTAAATCTTTTTACTACAGACTACATAAAAAACAGACTAACGGTTTATTTTTATTGTCTTCTCATTCAGAAAGCCCATTCTAGAATATTAATCAAAGAGCTCCATTCTAGTGTTGAAGGAATACAAGTACAGACGACAAGCAATTCCGTCTGATCCTCTCTCTCTCTCGAGTATTTTTTTCCACCACATTGCACTGGCAACCCCAGAAAAAAAGACCGAAAAACGATCCGTCTGGCCTGATGAACAGGAGCACCCTACACACACCGACCATACTTCTCGGTATTGAGAAGGGGAGAGAAAGCAACAGGTTCCCAGGGTGTTCAGGAAAATTACAAAAAAAAAAAAAAGATGGAGAGGGGGATCCCAGCGTTTTTGCTCCATTTAGTTGCTTCCTATGGGAAAAACGCCCAGTCCGAAAAAGATTTGGATTTTTTTTTAAGTCTCTTTGGATGGGGCTTTTCAGCAGCGAGATTTTGGAGAGTATTTTTTCCCAATGCACTCCTTTTCCACGGCCTCGTTTATTTTTATTTTGTGGTGGTGGGATATATCTATTTTTTCCCCGTCACTTCATCCTATCAACAGTGCACCTGCCCGTACATTGTAGAGAGAGC
>BMAV01014972.1:79319-95755 GCA_019973955.1 Trichonephila inaurata madagascariensis
CCATTCTTTTTAGAGGACCACTATGTCGAGCAAACAACCGGAAGCATCCAATATCAAAATAATAGTTAAAAAACAAACCTCCATTGAATTATTAATATATATTCCATAAAAATCTTTTAAAATTAACAGAAAAAAATAAATTTTGAAATGATTTATATAAATAACTCTAACATTAAAAGTAATGTAAAATCAAGAAAATCCGAGCGTATATTTTAAAAAAAAAGAATTTTTTATCAGACTTTAATTCTAATAACAACATATAATCGAACGCTTTAATTCGAAAACATTTTGCTTTGCTTCATATTTAACAAAACGGGGCTTTTTTTTTTCTTCAAACACGGGCAGAAATCATTCGCTAATAGTAAAATATTAAAAAAAAAAATTAGGAATTACTTTTAAATAAAAATTTGAAAGGTTTTTTTTTTTTTATCGGCAGTTTTTATTCGTACGAATTATTTTTAATTCGTACGTTTCACACAAATAAATAGTGAAACAGCATTGACTATTAATGAAAAAAATAACAGAAATTTATATTCTTAATTATTTTTCGACGAATTATTGCACCTGTGATGATAAATGGTTGCGCCATGGTGAGAAATAAAAAACAACGCGTTCATACAAAAAGATGACCGGATGAGGAAAGACAAAAAAATAATATTTAAAAAGGAAATCGAGGAACATTACGTAAAAAGTTATTCAATTTTCAAACTCGGGAATCCATTCAAAATTCTTCAGGAAACTTCGTAAATCTACAAGTCAAATTTATAGAATATTCTGCAACAAAATAACCCACACAACTTTTATTTTCTAAATTTAACTTTCAAAATGCTCCATAAGTTCCAACTGTAAGAAAATAGTAATGATCCAACTATTCTCTCACCTGTTACTTTGAAAATTCATAGTTAATATTTAAAACGATTTGAAAAAAAAAGACTTTCATATTTTATTTTTAAATATCTCATAAAATATTCATAAAATAGGACCTAATTAATAGTCTCAACGGTGTGGTCTTCATCACGTCTATCTAAAGTAAGAAATTTACTTTTATTTCAAGTGAAATCGTAGCTAACCGAACTATCTTGTAAGATTAGCCGAAATAAAAATATTTCGTGCTTAGAAGGTTATTGAATGTCTGCTATTTTTAGCATTTTTACAGCATTATAATTCAACTGGTACAGAATTTTATAGAGACCCTTTTCTTAATTAATTCAATTTTTTATAAATATATACATGCATGCTGAATTAGAAAATGGTATTTATAAAAGGAAACAAGGTCTCGAATCGTTTTAAATATTTTTGATGAATTTATAAAATTAAATTTCTCATTTGTATTGCATCCTCATAATATTCTGGACGAATATTTTTTGTATATGTATTCATATCATATTTAAGTCTTAAGTAGTTTTTAATTCTTTAAATTAATAATTTTTGAAAATATTTAAATAAAGTATTACGAAAGAGTATTACATCTTTTAGCATTTGATAATTGATAAATAGTTCAATTTAAAAAAACTTTGTTGCTGGTGGATTTTCATAACTATTAACAGTATTTTGTTTTAATTTAAAAAGATTCTTCTTTTTTTCAAATTTAGCTTTTTAGGATATAACCTACTTAATTTTTATTAATGATATTATTTTTAAAAATCGTTAATTATAAACAGTAAAAAAATTATAAACCTCTTGAACTTTGAAATCGAAAACAATTACTTTAAATGAGCTTTGCAATTTGTTCTTCAATTTTTGAAACTATACTTTCCAATTCTTGCGTCCTGCCTATTTTTAGACCTCTTTTGTTTCATACACCCAGTGCCGGTTTAAGCTCATTTCGAGCCCTGAGCGCAGATCTACAGGCCCCCTTGGAACTGGCGGATCGAAATTCTTAACCAGAAAATCTGTTAAGTCCCTCTCGGGCCCTTGGGCGCCCGGCCCCAAGCGCCCAATGAATAAACCGGCACTGCATACACCCTTTTTGAATTCCTATTCTAGAATTTTTCTCAATGTTTTTCTTTCCAAGTTTTGTAAACAGTACAGCAAAAATTAGTGCTTTAATTTTTTAAAAAAGCTATATTTTTCAATTCTTGCGTCTTGTCTATTTTCAGACCTTTTGTTTCATATACTATTTAAGTTAAGGTAGCTGTCACTAAATATTGAGGTTCATCAATAGCCTTTAAAAATGAAACTTTTTCGATATGGTTACTTAAGTCCCCTTGGATCTTCTTATTCTGAACTACGGTCGAGTGACGAGGATTACACTTGAACAAGTAACACACTCTGTAAACTTCCATACCACGCCAACGTAAGGACTTTGAGCCTCGAGGTATTTTGATGTGTATCGGCCCCGTTATAAGACGGAAGTTTATTACAACGACCATAAAGTCGCGGTTACCATGGCATGAAGATTTTCAAATAAATACTGATCTCGCTTTTTTTCCTTGACGAGGAAAAAAAGGGGGATCTGTTTCATCTTTTGGCGAACATTAATATTCTTTAACTGATCAAGCGCGAAACATTAGTTACGATCAAAAACACTGTGTATAAACTTTTCCAACAGAAATCAAGTCAAGCACAAACAGTAAATGCAGTTGTCCTCAATTCTCTCACGTTCTCTAGTCCATATTGCTTTTTTTTTTCTACATTAATCATTTGAACCGCGATGAGTTTGCGGTTTGTGACCGCAGAATTCTCGCGGATACCATAAAAAGAAAATGCAAAACAAATCACAACTCATCTTAAAAAGATCTGATTAATGAGTTGCGACATGCAAGCGATTCTGAGCTTGTACCGTAACTTAACTCAGCAAATGAAAAGAGAATCATAAATAATTATAAATTATACATTTTGTGAATTATCTTATCATGTGTGTCACAATTAATAATTTTATAACAGTATATTTTATACGTATAAGTAAGTCACAGGCAGTGGCGCAGACTAGGGAGGGGTCCAGGGAATCCGGACTACTCCCTCCATCACCCTTTATTTCATGTTCGATTAATTATAATCCTATGCATGTAGTTATGTATATACAGATATATATTATTTCTGGGAATTTAATCAAGCATTTGTTATTAATAATTTACTTTACTATTTTAAAATAAAAAATATGATTGAAATTTACGGGTGTGTGTTATAGGACGGGTACAAAAACAAGAGCTTTAAAAAAAGACATGAACACAAAAACACATTTCGACTTCTACTTTAACGAAATACTGTTTATTTAAAAGAAATGGCATACCTTATGAACATAAAAGAGTTCTAGTCCTAGAAGTATGCTATTTTTTTGAAAGCTTGGGATAATAAATCGAATGAATTTCAAAACATACAAAACATAAGAGCAATGCATAAGTACATTTCAGGTTTCTTCGTAAAAAATGGGATGTGCGTTATACAGCGAATACACTTGAAAAGTTAAATAATGTAGCTTGAAAGTATAGGTGCGCCGTTTATACGCCAGTGAGCGCTATATTCCGGATTTCACGGCAATTATTTGTTTAACAACTTCTTTTCTTCAGTTCTTTGTTGGCGACAATAGATAAAATCAAACAAACATGCTTGGCGGCGTATTGGGGTATGATACGAGAATGGCGGACTTTCAACCCTCGCCCCCCCCCCCGAAAAATTTCTGTGTGTGCCACTAATCGGATTAATACAATCGCTATGTCAAATAATAAATTGGGCAATGAATATTACGAATTTATGATGACCTTGCACAATAAAAACACAAAACAGGTAGATTCCATTATAAAGTTTGACCCATTTCTTGCTTGAATTATAAGAGACCGCTCTCTCTGGTGATTACTAATTACAATTAAACGATTGCTGTTTGAGTTATATACCGACCGACAGAATGATTTCGGACGACGTGGTCAGTAATCAATTGCGATGACTATCCTATCAGTAGAGTCATCATGGTACTTAAGGTATCCGCTACGTTTGGAACCGTAACTTTGCACAAGCGTGTAAGTGGATAATATTTATGATATTTAGTGTCACTTAGATTAGAAAATGTATATAAAATTGTTTTAAGAATAGTATTACAATAAAAAATTATTTAAGTACAATATTTTGACAAAAAATGAACATAGAATGACCCATTTTCAAAATATTCTTTTGTGGAAATTGCTTCTATAGCAATAATATTTTGTCTGTATATGGCTCAGACCTCTGTACAGAGGCTCAACTAGAATTTTTGAAATATATCTTAGAAGAGGGTTTATCCATATTTTACGACAACACAGGGGAGAAATTTTAAGGAAAAAAAAGCCGATAATTATTTCAATGGTTGTAACTCTGAAAATAATGTTAATTCTTCAAAAAAAAAAGTTCAGACTCTCTGGAGAAGTCTTTACTTTATATAAGCACACACACACAAAATATTATTATTTTAAAAGCATTTCTTATAAAAGGAGAACATTTTGAAAAAAGGTTATTCTAAGTTAATTTTTTGCCAAAATATTGTATTTAATAATTTTATTTTTGCCAAAATGTTCTTAAAATAATTTTATACATGTATTCTAATCTAAGTGACACTAAATATCATTAACATTATCCATTTATGCGCTTTTTTAAAATCACGGTTCCGAATGTAGTCGGATAATTTAATTACAATGCTTTAAACCTTATTCAGAATAACACGAAACTGACTGTATGAAGTTCCGAAACAGTTAAATAAGAAATTTACCAACCAAGTTTACGCCAAGAGAAATCTTTCCGTATCTTTCCAAGAGAAACTGACTATTTCACGTATCATGAAGAGAGAGAACTGTGAAAACTCCATCGCAGACACCGAAATGATAGAAGAAATGCACATTGCTGAACGATTTTATAAATAGCCCTAGTTGATAAACACTGAAAAGAACTTCGAATCAGCGACGACTTTGTTCCTAACAGTGCCTTATCAGCAGTCACAGCTACACCACGACTTTTTTTAAGAATCGCTAATAAGAATCAAGAACAAATTTTACAATCTGTTTTATAGTATCATTATTAATACACACACATATTTTTGAGAGATGAATAATCTATTACTCGGCTAATCAACCATTTGCAAATAAAAAATAATATACATAAAAGAGAATCCTTTGTCCCCCGTGACTCACGGCTTTGAAATGTTTCATGTCACCCGAAACACCGACAATTAAAAATACACATTATCTAGCCTCATTACAAGTAGAAAAAAAGAGAAGCAGACATTCCTTCTCTTCCCATGGAGCTAATGAAAAAGGAGATGAAAATTACCAGAAAGCACACCAGTATATCACTTTCTATCTGGGCGCAGGGAAAAGAGATAATTACCAATTTCCTGACCGGCATCCCATTCACAATCTCGGGAGGACCCGAAGCTATTTTGAGATGTCAGGGTGCGACTTCCTCTCGCTCTAGCTAGTTGCTAGGACGTGTGTGGCGAATTGCTGCGAACTTAAGGTGTCTAATTCTATAAAATACCTCTCAAAAGCATAATTGAGAAGCAATACTTGTCATTCATATTTCAAACCAATCAAAAAATTCTTCCAATCTATTCTACTGAGTAAGGTTAAAGTTGTAGTGATCTTACGAACTCGATTTTCCCGAACAAGTCTTCTTTTGTTCGTTAAAAATATTACGAATAAAAGCAAGTGAAATTTTTGCACAAGCATTTGGATGCAAATTTCTATGTCGTAAGGTAAAACTAGAATGAAAAGGCTTTTAAAGCTGGAAAACTGTTACAAAACGAAGCCGCATTTAAACATACTTATCTAATTATCTCATTGCAAAATGCATTTTAAAAATTGTATATCAAGATAATCTGTATTAAAGTAGAATATAATGAATCACCGATTGGGGTTTTCCTTTATTTGAAAACGAAGTATATAATTGTGCTCAAGGTTTAATCTAGACAACAAACGACAAAGCACGAAGGTTACAAAAAAACGCAAAATGGATTATAGCAAAGGAACAACTTTCTTCAAAAAAGAAAAAAAATCAGAAAGTTTTAAATTTTTTTCGCTAATTAACACATTAAATTGTATTTTTTTACTGAAAAACTTATGTAAACACATATTGGCGTACATACACTAATTTCATGAAAGGGATTATATTTTCAAAAAAAAAAACGTAGACAAAAGCACTGCGACGTAATCCGTAATTATTTAATCCATAAGAGGGGTTTGAGCCACAAAATCCAACCCTTGTGTCGGTGGCTAGAAGAAATTCTAGCCCCCCCCCCCCCCTCCTAAAAGCCAGGTTTTGGGCCCCAAGCCGAATCTTACAAAGGACTGCAAAGCCTCAGGCTTTGGCACCCCTAGAATCCTGGGCCTCCCCGCGATGCGGTGGTATAGGTTACGCCACTGAAATACACAGAGCCACTAATTATAGATCCAAAGTTATGGTTCACTACAAAATTTATACGGCGGAATTAAAACATGTTTTATGAATATTGAGAGTGTAACACAAAAAATATATAAATTTTAAGAACGAACATTGAAATCACTGGTGTAGCTATCTCTGAGGGGGGGACCTGTATCAAAATTTCTTCGGAGCCCTTTTTTAGATATGGAAGCCCTGTTAATGGTACTGTAGTTACAGATGTTGGGGCCACTGTAGCTTGGGGGCCCCGTATCATTGATACGGTGATAGCTACGCCCCTGATTGAAATGCAAATCTCAAGATCTAATGTTGAAATTGATCTTTCTATGGTTGATGTTACAAAAGCATTGTTTCATCGATATTTCATCCACAGTAAATTATTCATTTCGCATGTTCTTTTTTAAAAACGTTTTTGATTTGTTCTTGTTGTTCTCTAAATATTGTTTTATTTTTGGATACTATTATACTACTTCTCTCTATCTCTCTATTTATATAATTAATATATATCTAAATATATAAATTTAACTAAGCTTTCATACAAAATTTTTATTTATTTAAAATAGCGTGTTGAAGGATTTGGAAATGGTACTTTAACTTTATGATCTGTAAATATTCAATATCTGGTACAGAAATTTATCAATTAGCACAAATTATTTTTATAAAAAAAAACTTTTTATTTATTCTTCATATATTAAATTACTGTATTTTTAATCTGAATCCATCATACAAGTAAACTAAAATACTCATACAAATTAAATTGTCACCAACTAGAGTCGCACAATTTTACTGCGCTTGGATTTTGTTCCCCTCAGTTTAAAATAAGAATCATAATTAGGAATTCATAACATTGTGATTGTTCGTAATTAACAACTCAAAGATAACAATAACACCAAATAATCCTTTTAAGAGTAAATACACAAGAGACAATATGTATGAGTGATTCTATTATCTACTCACCACTTAATCTATTTAAAACATTACAAAAACAAAAGATTTAAAAGCGATGTTGTACCCCCCCCCCCTGTTTTTTTCTGAATGAAACGTAAAAAAAAATAACCAAACAAATGAATAAGTAGAATTCAATGCTCGCATTTATACAGAGAGTTTTGAAGCGTGACACACACAAAAGACGGAAGTCTCAATTCTCCGTAACGAGAACGTTTACAAGAGCGCCGTGAGAAGCGAACTCCATTTTTTATTGTTCACAATATTATCCAAACAAAAACAAAAAAAAGGGAAAGCTCAAGCGACAAAATTGTGAGAAATATGTTCAAAATTGCTTTTCTGCGAAGATTTACCTTTTTAAGATGACCGACAAAAAGTTTTGACTACTGCACGGTCACGGTTAAGTAGCCTGGCATACTGCCCGGCATCTTGAATACATGATATTTATTCAGTTAGAAAATATTTAAAAAGATTGACTAGCTGTTTTCGAATTCATTGTGAAAGGTTGAGTTGGTGCGTGTGAAAATGATCATAAATCGAAATTTTATACTAAGTAGTTATTAAGGTTTGAAAGCACAATAGGAGAACAATAATAAATATCGTCTGCAAGCGTATTCTGCTGTTTCGAGTTCGGAATTTTTTAAAGAGGCTTTTAAATCATCTCACACCAGACGAATATTATCAACAGATTTGAATTTAGATTTGGGTGAAAGAACGATTGACATTTTTGAGGAGTCCTCACTACCATAATTTTTAACTATTCAATCTCACCACTAAGTAAAAACTTATGACATTTAATATCGAAAGTGAGCATTCATATTTCTTGTTACGGTTCAAAAACAGAAAAATTTGCTAAAGAAAGGGCAAAAATAACTGCAGACGTTTTTTTCCGCACGGTAGAATTCTTTTTAATATATATATTTAAATTTTATTTTAATAACAAAGCAGAAGCAAAGAACAGACGATATTTTTGGTTTAACAAAATCACATAACGAGAACTCAAATACTAAGAATTAAATAACCACCGTACGTGAAAAACTATGGAAAGATATTATTCATGAGAAATAATATATTTAGTTATACAGCATAAAAAATAAGATTTTTTCTTTTTTACTAATTATTACTTTTAAAATTTACATCCTTTAGAATCCTTGTGTCTTATGATTTAATTGCTATTAAATCATAATTTTGTAATACGACCCAAAAATTTGAGAAAAATTTATAACATATTTGTTTTTTCAAGTTTATAGTAAAAAACAAAAATATACAAGATAAGAATTATTTTCTATAAAATAACGTGTCTCTTAACAGTATTTTAAATGTTATGTTTAACACCCTATTCAGTAACATTATAGTCATTATATATTAATTAGTTACACACACATATCCAGTCATTATTACAATTATCTTTAAATTATAAAACTACATACAGACAATCTTTGCAGACTTACATTACTGTTTTGTTTTGATAGAATAATAGATAATTTAGATACAAACACTATACAAAAAAATTATCAAACTATGTATCATTACTTGCAGTAACAATTAATTATCAGTACTATAACTACTCACATATTCCATAAAATGTATACTTTATGTAACATATTTATAAGCAAATTGGTGGAATTATTTATTTTCAAATAAAAAAGATTCTTAAAGCAATATTTAAATAATAGAATTCTGAAAATATATTAAATTGTTTAAAAAATAAATCGTATAAAGAAACTAGCTAATTTTGAATATTTTAATTAATTTACAAATGGTTTATAAAAACTTCAAAAATTATTTTTGTGCAGCTTGTAGCAATATTTTTACATTCTGTAGGTGAAACAAATTTAATTAAAAATGAAAACATAAAACTTAATGACAACACAATCATTTTTACGAATTATCATTTTGAATTTAATTAAAATAAGAACTCACTTTTCAATATTTTAATAAAATGAAAACTTTTTAGAATAAAAATATTGTTTTAATGAACAAGTGTTCTAAAATATTTTACTTTCCAATGTATATAATCGACAAGAAATTTAATAATCTTATCATCAAGACTGATTTGGACAATATTCCAATTTTTAAATATGTCAATTTTGTTTTTTTAATTTCACACTAATACTATAAAAATAAACAAAATTTAATGTTTCTCAGCTCTAGTAAACAGACCATTAAATCTATTATGTGCACAATAAAATATACAAATTTGAAATTCTTCAAAACACAGCATTCATTACATCCTTCTAATATTGGATTGTTTTTAAATTGAATAAAGTAATAGAGTTAACCACAACTGAATACATAAAAATTTCTTTCTTGGTTAATATTTACATTACAAACGATTAACGAAGAAAATAATAAAAGTACTAACGTCAAAGGATACGTAAAAATCCATAGCTATATTTAAATGAAATCACAACTTCTGATAATTTCATACAATTTTGATGGTGAAAATTGTAAGAAATATGTTAAGTTTTGATTGATGATTTTATTTTATTACATTTTCAAACTTTAAAAAGAAAATGTATCATCAATAAAAGTTATTCGTTTTTATAGCAATATAAAACCATCAACCAAGTCCCCAGTTGAATAATTTTCTCTCTCTCTCTCCAAATAATTCCGAAATTCAGATAAAATGATTTACCTCTTGCATCCATTCTGCTACAACAGTCCTCATATATGGTTTCAGATCACTTTGCACGCATTTGAAATAATTAGAAGAAAGTACATAGCGGTCCTCTATCACTAATAAGTTTTCGAACACTCTGGAATCCTCGTTCAACACTGGGTCTTCATAAGCTCTGGTAACATTTTCGGATTCACAACAGAAAAGCTCCATCACTATTTTCGAAACTTTGGCAACACTTGAAAATCAGCAGCGCATTTTTGTAAACAATGACAGGTACATAGAATAAAATTTTCTGTCACTTGTTTCAGTAGAGAAAAAAATACTTATAGAGTTTATTTCAGTAGCACATGGCATGGAATGTATGAAAGAAGAAACTGAGAAGTTGTTTTTATATTGGAATATGTAAATGTTAACTTAAAATTTACAAGCTGCTTTTTAGAATTGGGGCAGTTGAGAGCAGCACGCAGTTTCAACTGCTCCTGACCGAAAGAACGGAACTTTCGAATACTCTGACACAGACGAAAGAGATTGAATAGGGTTGCTTCGGGAGAAGTTTCTGAAAATCGCCAAGTCGGCTCATGGAACAAAAAAAGAACTCTCCGCATTACTAATGATGTGTGAAAAGTCCATAGCAACTACATTTCCTATCAAAGGAAGCAATAGTATTCGCAGTAGAATGATCCCTATGTTTCGACTTAGGAACCAATGTTTTTTATTTTTTCTTTTGATAATTATTTTTGATCTGCTGAAAATATGATTACGAAATAAATTGATCGGAACAAACTTATCTCGTCGTAAAGCTTCTAGCTTTTGTTCTTACTTTTTAAATTGTTGGTAGTATGTAGAATATACCAGAGATAGATACATATTTTCTTTTTTGCTTCATAAATTTATTCTATTTTATTGAAGCAAAACTAAAATAACAATCACACTTCTTAGATGTTGATGCCCATTATAAAGGACCACATGCAATCATCATGTCCAAATTATAGGTGTAAAACATTATATTTAAATAAAAGAGTTGTTGAATGATAATCATACGATATTGTTCCTTATAAAATACATGTTGGTATAACCATGAAAAATAGAATATTTCTTATAAGAGTTATAGAGAATGAATCTTCCGTCGAAAAATGAATATAAAAGATTATCTAATAATTATATGATTTTAAAAATAAGTTTTTTTGGTCTTAGAGCTCATTAATGTCGAAAATCGTTGCTTTAATGCCCGACATATCATCGAAATATTACGTTTTGTAGGTGTACGTAACCAAAACAAAGACAAATAGAACACAAAAAATTTTACGGCTGAAATAGCCAAAAGAGCGATAAAAGAGAAATCTAATCTTCACTTGATATACGCATGCGCCAACAGATCTCCCAGGGATTCTATTCTTATTGGAGTACCCGTCTCTTTGGTGTGCCCCCCTCTTTCTATCGTTTGCCCATTCACAAAATCTGAGGATACTTGTGTGCGTAAAAGTGCTGTGATATCAGAAGCAACAGCAGGGGTGGGAGACTCGTCACGTGACTTATCGCTGTGCTGTGTTCGAAGAGACAATATGAACAAGGTCATTGTTCGAGACATAGAATTCGATTTATAGCTTTTGATTTACCGAAATGAGAATAAAGTAAACGCACTCCACATCAGAACAGAATCTATTTCTGAAGCAAAGTATATGTTTTTTATTTCTATTGTCGGCAAAAATACTAATGTACTGGAAAATTATCAGAAAATGTTTTGTTCAGGATTTCAGTAAATGAAGTTGGATTCACACTGATGATAATATATAGAATTATTTTTTCCCTTTTAAATTAATTTCTTTATTTTAAGAAGTATGTTTTATTTTTTAGATACGGAGAAATTATTGAATGCGTAAGTTAATATAATACTATTTCGATGCCAATAAAAAGAGAACCACATATACAAAACAACGAATACCATGTTTATATTACGATTATTTAAAATATAGATATTTTATAGACTTTTAGTACAACAACTTGTTTAAAATATCGATATTTTAAAGACTTTTGGTGCAACGACTGCATTAGTAAATTTTTAAAAATAGATGTTAAGCTTTTTCCAAGAACATCCCATCAAAAAAAAAAAAAACTTATATAGGAGATAAGTCACAAAAATTTTTTTTTAATCTACGAATTTGCTACTTGAAATAAATACTTATTATTAAATATTTTTTACCAAAACGCATAAAAACAATCTTTTTGTTTCAGTTATTTTTCAGCAACAATAATGGTTCTATCAGTGGCGTATGCGGACCTCTCTTTTAGACGTACATTTTTAAAAAACGCGTCGATGAAAAGGCAGAGGTTTATGGGGAAATTTAACCCCCCCCCTCTTGTGTACGCCACTGAATCTCATAACTTTGTTTTATGATAAAAAAAAAATAATGTTACACATCACAAAGTATTTTAATATCATAAGATTTATTTGAAATATGTCCACATGCTTTGATAATTAGCATGATATAATAGCCGTTAGCATCTTACATCAGTATCATTATTAGAAACCACTGGCGTAGCTAGTCTTGTTTGGGCCCTGTATCAACTATTCTTCGGGGGCGCCCCCGTCTTTTGGGCTTCCTCATAGTTTACAAATTTTTGCTTACACGTGCCGGGGCCCCGTATCATTAATACGGCGGTAGCTACGCCCCTGTTAAAAACGCAATAATGAAGAAATTCTTCATATTAAAATATATCAACGAAATTTTTTTTTTAGTTAATTTGCTTTTTACCTCTCGTGAGTTTCATTCCCAAAGCAGTTACAAAAGTAACCCACATATATATGTCATTAATGTATTGAAAGTCCCAGAAATTGTGCATCATATAATATAAAGTACATTTAGAGAAAATAAATCTTAAGAAAATTGAAGCCATATTATTGAAGTGTTATTGTTACAACAATAACTTAAGCAATACCGTACAGCAAAATAATTGCATATTATTTTAACCTTAAACTATTTTTTTAAGAAGAAAGTACACCTCTAAAGTTAAAATACATCTAGACTGTTTTTAACAGATCATTTGATATTTTTAATTAATCTTTAGCTTATTCTAAAAAAAGAAAATAAGAGAATAAAGTTGCTGTAAGAATTTCGTTTGGCTTAAGGAAAAATAATATTTTTTACAAAAATCATCAAATTGCTATTTTTAAATATGTAATAAAGGTATTCTTTAACTAAATATTATTTCTCAATAAATTATTGTGTAATTAGTACTTCTACTCTTATTTTTCCATAAAGGAAACTATATCTCAAAAAAACTTAGCTTTAAAAAAATTAGAAACAGTTTTGGCAAAAAAGAACTTAAGAACAAGATTTTGTTTAAATTACACTTATATAAGGTAAAAAAAAGAATATTCTTTAACGAATGCTTATCTTAAACTTTTTACAAAGAAAACCCTACTTCAAACAAATTATGGATTTTTTAAGGAATTTTCATCTCTTATTGTCTGATCTGATGATAAAAGGTAATTTATTTTTTAAAGACGAACATTTATTTTATAATTTTAATGTTATACAATGTATTGTTTTATCCCTTGCATTATAAGCATAAATATATCGAGAAAAACTATTGACCAAAGAATTCAGTGGGTTTTGCTCGAAAAAGTGGTAAAAAAATTTTTAATAATCGGGCACGTAGCTAAAAACTTTTGTTGATTGCAATAATTAAAACAATGAAAATAGTTGTATATAATTAATTCCATTTCTTATTATTAATAACTTAATTTTAATACTTTATAAATATGTAACAATTTACTATATCGTAGTAATTACATGTCATCTGCTCAAAAGTGTTTTGCAAAGATTCCATGCAGAAATAAAATGTTAATCGCTCGTAAATAATTCGAATTTTTCAGAAAGGGAAAGCCAAATTGCGGAATTTCGCTCCGCCTAATTATTGTCCCCCCCCCCCCCCTTAAAAAAGTTATTTTTTTTTCAAAGGATAATAAATATTATTTGTTGAAGTGTATGACTAGAAGGAATAAATAGATTTTCCTTTATTGAAAAATGGGAAAATATTTCTATAAACAATAAGGGGCATTTTTGAACTTTGTAGTACATTTTTCTTGACTAAGCCTATAAAAAGCCAGACAACGCAAATTTTTGAGAAAAAAATTGACTTGTGTGATCACTAGCAATTTTTGTACATATAATAGGACTAAGATATTTAATTTTACTAAGGCTTCTTCACTCGAAGCAACTCAGAACATATTTTCATACATAGGATAATGTTCTACTATTCGTATAACACCGTCAATGGCGTACACCAAGGGTGGCCAACCCAAATGACCTCGCGGGCCACTTCGGAAGAACTTTACAATCCCGCGGGCCGCATGTAAAAATATATATCTTTATATTAGATTTGGATATATTACAAACATTTGTTGGAGTGAATATTTAAAACAGACTGAAGTATTATTATTGTTTTCATTGTTTTTCATGTATACAAACATAGATACCATAATAATAATAATAATGCAATGAGCAAATAATGTTTAATTTATTTAATTAGTGAGATATCTGTTTCTCGACTCTTTCACTTAGTTTTTGCAAGTCGATCTCAATGCATGTGTATTTGCGTATCGTAATTGATGTTGCAGATTTTCGAGCATCAAGTTTGAGCATGATTTATGTTTGATAAACTTCAATTTAGAAAAAAAAAGAGAGAGTCGCATTAACAGAAGTGGGTTCCCATAACTAACCAGAAGAATCCCATAACTAACAGTTAAGGGATTAATTTTTTACAAAAAAAAAACCCTCTTTAAACAAAAAATATTGTACTAAATAGTCGAATTTTGTAAAGTTGTAAAGAATCTTGCCGGCCGCAAAATTATTCATGGCGGGCCACATGCGGCCCCCTGGCAGTGGGTTGGACACCCCTGGCGTACACAGACCTACTTTTATGTGGGAGGGGTTTCCACATAAAAAACACGTAGACGAAAGAGTCAAGGCAAAATTTTTATGCTAAGAATATAAGAGGAAGGGGGTGAACCTGTGACGGCTCACGCGTCCTTTCTCTAACATAACCTCTGGGTTCTTTGACGGCCATGATTAATGGCAAATCTTTTCCAACCCAAATCCAAGAAGTGAAACGCGAAAGTATAGATGCAAATAAGATAGCCTTTAAAAGGACAGAAGTTTTAGTAAGCGGGATGGCAATTTAGAGAAAGTTCAGTTTGGAAAAGGTAGAAGTGTAATTTGAGGGAAAAGAACCAAGAATCACGGAAATCTAGCCATTACTACAAGGTGCATACTGTTGCACACGAGCCCAACAGCCGATCTGAAGGTGTTTGAACCGGTGTTTGGAATTCAAGGTAGGAAGATTATTTTCCGAATTCGAAATATTATTAGGATTGAGAGTAGGCGGATAATATAATTATTAGATAAGTGATCCAATTGCGCGATCTGTTTTAATTACGGCTACGTGTTTTGGTTTATTCTCACTTAATATAAGTTGGTTCAATATATAAGTAATCTATGTTAAACTCTTAATAAAGTCATATTAAGTCTCTCCATTTCGAAATGTCTCTTCATTTCGAGAATCCCACACCTCTAATTTACGCGGACCCACAACGATATGGCCAACAAAGATCGACTATATCACAAACCTCTTCCTGTTACTAACAGCCAGTGACGAACACAGACTATTTTAATCGGAGGGTTTCACATTTAAAAAATTCATAGACGTAGGAGCTGAAACAAAATTTTTATGCTAAAAATATGAGAAAGGGGGTTGAACCTTATTATTGTGTGCACCACTGCTGCCAGTGGCGTACACAGACTTCTTTTAAAAGATGAGTTACATTTTTTCAAAGAAAAAGAATACAGTCGAAAACGTCATGATATTATTTTTATGCTAAAAATTTAAAAAATGTTGGGGTCTACGGGAAGGATTCGCACCCTCAAACTTCACCCTTGTGTACGCCACCAAACACACACCACTGAGCAGTTATCTGCTCATCATGATGTTTTATAAAACGTACACTTTCTTTCAAGTCTGTGAAGTTAAAGACTATGTAAGACAAGCAATGGCGTACACAGAGGAAATCTGTTGTCTATGGGGTGGTGAGCCCCCAGACCCTCCCCTTATGTACACCACTGAAGACAAGAAATATGGAGTATATCCGTCTTCAAGCGAAATAGGTTGATTTAAATACAAGTCATTAGCATTATAAAAGAATCTATCTACTCTCTCTAGAGTAGTGGAACCAAAATAAGATTATGGCACTTTTTTTAACCTTAAAGTGAAATTTATAAGAAATAAAAGAGTCTCTAGATTTTCTATATCTAAATATTTTATTTAGATATAGAAAAGAAATCTAAATTATATTTTCCAAATCTAAATTGCTTAGGACCGAACCCATCCGAACATTCTGGTAATGGGGTCCAAAATCTAGCTTGAACATTATTATTACTTTAGTAAACACATCTCGAAAACAGCTGAGGCAGGAAGTGAAGACAACAGATAAAATTGTTGAAAACTATGATAAGATAACATGACGGGG
>BMAV01014972.1:96155-122950 GCA_019973955.1 Trichonephila inaurata madagascariensis
TTCTAAGATTTTTACTCACACAAATAAAAACAACATTGTATCGTATGAACTCAACTAATGTATGTAGGTGTTTTTTTCCTTTCGTAAAGAAACACACACAAAATTGTTGCAAATTATTCGCATTTTTTTTAAACACTATCGGTATTTATAATTCCTAATCTATCTATCTGTATCTCTATGCATTATTATTATTATGATAAGAAATGTTGGACAAATTGAATATCCTACATAAAAGAGAAAGGAGAAATTTAGAAATCGAAATCAAGAAATGTAAGACTAGTACGATTTTCTGAAGCTGTCACTGACTTACGACAATGTAGGTTTAAGCTTTACATATACGTGTGCTGTTGTGTTATTGTTGTTACTAATGCCACCCTATTGATGGTGTCAGATTGAGGTCCACGAAATTCATCGTGAAAAATGCCGGTTTATCCATTGGGCGCCCAGGGGTATGGGACCCGGAGGGACCCAGAAGGGCTTGGGTAAGCTGGACTTAAACAGATTTTCTGGTAATAAATTTCGATCCTTCAGTGCCAAGGGGGCCCGAAATGACCTTAAATCGGCAATGATCGAGACCAAGGGGGCTAGACAGGTGACAGCTCCTTTTGGTTTCGTATATATATATCTGTGCATTGGTGCACACAGCACTGGCGTAGCTAGTCCTAAATGGGCTCTGTATCAAAATTGCTTAGAGGTCCTTTTCCAATAATGAAATTTATTTAAAAGCATTAAAATTTTACAATTGGGAGCCCCATATCATTGATACGGTAGTAGCTACGCCCCTGGTACACAGACATCTCTTATAAGGAGGGTTGTATTCTAAAAAAGACGTTGATGAAAGCCCCGAAGCATAATCTTTTTGATAAAAATAAAAAAAAATTGGTTGGCTTATGGAAGTGAACCCTCTCTTGTGTTCCCCACTGTGTCTATGTGTGTGTGTGTATTTTCACATAAGAATAAATATATTTTCGCTTTGAGTTTTTATTTTATTTCATGTAAGTGATTTGCTATGAATATTAGATAAATTTTGTTTAATGTCTTACAGATTTTATAGTGATATAAGATACTAAGGGTATCAAATAAAAGTAAGACAAAATGTATAGAATAACCTGATACAACTATTTAATATGTGGAATTAAGCACATGTAAATTTATAAAATAAAATAAATAATTATGATAAAATTGCTTATTCTTACTTTAAATAAATCTGTGTAAATTCTACGATTATTGTCAATCAATAGCACATCTACTGAAAGTTTTTTTTTCAAGGTGGCTTTCACAAGTCAAGATTTTGAACATAATTTCAACATGTTTAATTCTTAAATCAGAATTTCGGTTGATAAAAATTCTCAAAAGTCACAAAAAAAAAAATGATTTTAAAAAATCTACACAAATATTTACAGAAACACACGAAAAAGTAATTAACATCGCATAACTGCAACCTTATTTCTGAACATTCTTTTGTCAGATAAAATGTTCAGCATTTGGATTCCATTCTCTATAAAAATAACCGAAGACATCCTGATGAAACTGCTTTCACTGCCTGATGTAACAACCTTCCAGACCATGTATCAATACGCCGAAAGACTTAAAGACCATCGAATTAATTAAGGCGGGTGTGTGACCTTCCAGTACGCTAATTTACGATATCAACAGGAATTACATCGAGATTTACAGGGACAAGTGAATGACAGTCTATCAACATGAAGTTCAACACACTAATAAAGACGGAGAGTCATTGTCTCTGTTTGCGTCTTTGATTGGCACCAACCCTAATAACCCAGGCTCATCAGGCTCTTCCCGTTAGTCATGGTTCAACGTCACCTCAGACGATATTTAAGTAATAAAAGGGGGGTTTACTCATGCCTCGAGTAATTTCAGGAGGAAATGCAGCCTAATGGATAATTTCTCTGGCTGCTGTATTTTTGTGAATGGAGAACCATGGCGGAAAATGCGTTAAATTTGAGAAGATCATTGAAAAGTTAGGGTATGAGGAACAATTAATTCTGCATGTGCACCCATTTCCGATGTTTATTGGAGAATATGTTTGTGATTTGGTAGTAATTGCTATAGGTAAACCACAAAGATGAATTAAAATGGGTGTTATTATATTATTGTGGGCGTGTTGAGGTTAGAGAAGTTATTGCTTATAAGCTAAATTTGGATTTCTGACGATATATTATTAATGTTTTTTGCGGATGTTTTTTATCTCGTATATTTTGAGTTCTGATTAGAGTGAGGACTCTTTGTCTATAAAATAAGTTAACCATTTTTATCTACCGAATTATGATTTACAGCAGTTTTTTTATACAATATGTTTGTTTTTTTTAATCATTACATTGAAAATTAAGGGATATACATAAAAAAAAATTACTCAACTTTGGGAAATTTAACCCGTCGGAGCTAAATAATTAATTAAAGATAATCAACTGCAAAATTAATTATATACACTGTTCACTTAAAATAGTCAAATCGTTTTCTAAGGTCATTTACATACAAAAAAAAAAAATGTAAGACACTTACATTTTGATATTAACTAGTTTCACGGAACAAAAACGACAATTTTCGCAATGCGCTGAATATGCCGTCAGCTGAAAACGCAATTTCTCTGCTATAAAACTATTCGCCTTCCTCGCTAAAATACTCATCATAGAACTCGTGCTGCCATATATCTTGGAAGAGTGGATTTAAAAGAATATTCCTGCTAAGTATCCTCAGAGTCAGGGGCGTAACTACACCCAAGATAAAGGGGCCCCGACCAGTGTAAGCCAAAATTCGTAAAATGTTTCCAATAATTATTATTTTAACGGAGTTCCCTTTTAATCTTAAAAATCGCAGGCTTCAAAAGGTTAAAATTTTTTCCATCAACTCCTCCCACTTTTTTTCCATCTTTCTTCCCACTATTAGAAGCAGATGTCCTTTTACTCAAAATAATGAGAGGACTAGGAGACTATGGTATAGACTCGGAATGGTGTCTAAAAAATTTCTCTTCAAAGCATCCGGATAGAAAGGTCGGGTTTGAAGTAAAATACAGATAACATTTAGAATGGAAAAGCTCTTGGGATGTATATACTTGTAAATGACAATATTCCTTCGTCTGTTGATTGATTGACTGTAAATAAGCGAAACGACGAAGGCTTGGCCCTTAGTCGGGAGTTTGTCCAGAGGTGGTGCAATGAAAGTGAATAACATACTTTGTTTTCTTCGGTTCTTTTTTATTTGTATAACCTCCAAAGGACCGAATGTGCATTCATGGTCAGCAAAGATTCAAAAGCTGTTTCACCTTCTGGGAAAAGATAGGACAACAAGCGCCAGAAGTCCTCTGTCACCCTCCCAGTTACCAGTTAATTGCGCTGTGTAAAAGACATCTTGTGGTGCGCAATTCTTTGTCCAAAAAATACGATACTTTCCAAAAGCAATCATTCTATCAGCCTGCCGATAAGAGGTTTAAGGTTTTTCGTTTCATTCTGTTAATTTCATAGGTTACGTTGTGATTCTTTGCGTGATGAACTGTTGCAAATGTGAACAAAAAATATATTGTATCCCAGCGGTGTTGTTAAACTTAAAATTAAGAAAAATGAAGAAAAATACAAAAAAAAAAAAAATTCATTTGTAATAGTAGAAAGAGACTATTGCACCATTTGTTCGTATCACGACAAGTTTTTATTCGTATTTACAAGTTATCTTCAAACTGTGTTTCACAGGACCTCGGGGTTCCAAGCGTCACAATAAAATTTCGGAAAGAAAATTATAAATGTGTTTGCAAAATAGATTCACGTTCTCTATGAGGTTTATGTAACCACAAGTATCTAAAGCTCGAATCAGTTCTCAAAACTGAAAATATTATTTATACAAAATAGCTTTAATTTGTAATACTTTTTAAATTTTTATTGTGATATAATTAAAAAATCTTAAAAACGCTTTTTTTTCCTACTGGATTGTGAATACTTATTTTATTATTTACTATTCCGGGTTACACGTAATAATTTTATTCTTGTTAGTACAATGTTTTTCAAAATTAAATAGTTTTCTAATGGAAAATGCCCCCCTTTTTCATTTGTGGGGAAAAAATCACACGTAGAATGAAGAAGAAAGAACTCTTATAGACATTTTAACAGATTCGACGTTAAAATCAAAATTTAAGTAAGAACAGCTCCTAAATTTTAGATTGCAAATTCATGTAAAATACACACAGGATTTCTCCTACAGCTATAAACATTTTGATGCTATTCTGAGCAATGTACTTAAGTGAAAAATATTTATCTCATCGTATGTGGTAACAAAAGCAAAATATAAAAAGAAATTAACGCAGAATATGAAATGCGACATCAGGTAATTTTAATAGATCTAGACTTCGACAGTTTGTACGAAAAAATACACACTCAAGTACAGTTGGACCTCTATATAACGAAGTCGCTAAATATCGAAAAAAAAAATGTCGTTGAAAATTCGTTATACAGAGGTTTATTTTTCAATTTTCTTCATAAACCACATTAAAAAAAATATTATTGAATTCATAAACACTATATATTAAGGGAAGATGGTGCAATTCCTACAAATTTTTTTTTAATTTAATGATTGTCATAATTTTTTTGGTTGCTTCCTATGTGTATGTTTGATGTAACAGATTTTGTGCTCAAAATTTCATAAAAAGCTAGCCATCTAAATTTTTAAAGGAAAAACTTGAAACTCATGAAGTGATTTTAAACTGCTACTCTTCCTACAAAAAATGACGAACATATATGATATTTGATTTACAAGTACGTCACAACAAAAAGTATAACGAAAGTTGGTATGGGTTTTGTGATAACATGATTGGTATTCGTACAATACTTCTTTTTATGAATACTTATTGAAAATCCCTTAAAAAATGTGTAAATTCCGGATTCAATTATTTTTTTAAAAAATAAGTATTTTTTTTATTGAAAAATGCATACCAACTTTTGTTCCATGTAAATATTAAAAATTAATTTTAAACAAATTTCCTTACACATTAATCATTCTTTCACAATGCCGTAATTTTGACTGTTTTTGGACAATATAGGTATATACTAAGTTTCAGTCTTTCTAGTGTTAAACTTAGATCTTTCAAATTTTGTGAGTTTGTAGAAAAGTATATAAAAAATAATTTTGGCTAAAAAGATTAGATTTGATTTTGTGACCGATTTTTGTCAATTAAATCGTATTGTCCCCTTAAGAAAAGTAATTATTCCCACTTTTTTTGTAAATTAACCTATCTTAATATATTTTAATATATCTTACCTGTCAAAAGAAAAAGAAGGAAAAACTGGAAGAAAAGTTTCTTGATGCCTTTATCCACACTTCCTGAAGAATTATTTTTTTCCTTTCATGTCCAAGCACTTACTTTTTGACATTTTCGAGCAACAAGAAACAAAGTTACCAGTACGACTAATCAACACTACAAATGAACGGAGACTTGTTCAAGGACACGAGACAACTCCATTGAGGGTGAAAGGGGATATCGAAGAGGTTTACAGTGGACAATGAGAGTCAAAGGTTGCACTTCTTGGATGAAATGGCCAGAATTATATTGCTCTCGGCGAATTAGGGACCTAATAAAAACCAGTTCAAAATTTATGACCACAATAAAATGTGTTAAAAGAGAGAATAATTTGAAATGTCCAGAAATACTTTAAAAATAGGGAGAAAAAAAAATTGAATTACTAAAGAAAACGTTCGATTTATAGAAAATGCACTTCGCTATTGGGAAGTTATTTTACGAAGAAAATCGTAATGAAATGTTTTTGGTTAAAGGAAAAAGTTCGCTATATAGAAAAATTCGCAATATAGAGGTTCGTAACATGGAGGATAGACTGTATTTTAAAGGAATATACTTATATTATATATTATTTATTTATATATATATTATCTTAATAAATATGTTTAAAAAACAAATAATATATTTCCAATTTTAATTTTTTTTATTTATGCTGAAGAAATAGTTATATTGTATGTCGTTTATTTTTTATGTCAACAAATATCTTTAAATGACACGCGAGTAATCCTTACTAATATTATAAACATGAAAGTTTGTATGGATGTTTGTAACTCTTTCACGCAAAAACAACTGAATGGATTTTTGAGAAATTGTACAATAATATAGCTTATACATCAGAATAACACATAGGCTATAATTTATAAATATATTGTGTGAAGTATCCAAAATATAACGATAATTGTCAAGAAAGTAGGAAAAAATTCAGCCATCTGCAAAAAAGCCCGAGACAGCATATATCTATCTTTTATGTGTGAAGCAAAACTTTTCATTTTGTTTTGTCTACGCTAGGGGCCAGAAACTGCGAAAGCTTGAACATGTGGAGTGTGAGACTGATTGCAATTTTTCCGATCATTTGGTATCATTCCCGATCTTTTGGTACCTTCGGCGAGTTCCTGCGTCGTGCGGTTCGTGAGAAGATACACCTAGTCGCAAAGTCGCTCGCATAGATACGTTTGTTTACCTACGAATTTTAATAGTGTACATAAATAATATTTGCGTATGGAACTAAAGAGCCGCAGCTTCACATCCGAAGAGCCGCATGTTGCCGACCCCTGCTCTAGACAGTTGCCAACTTGACTCTATCGCCAACATTTCGCTATGTTTCCATTGAATCGCCATTATAATGTAAGGAACGGCGTTGCTTGCGAATGTGTTACAATTTTAACATAAAATAAATACAACAAAAAGTAATATTAACGTATTATACATCCAGATATAAATTATTTACACTATTTTAAGCGTTCATTACACAAATTTTGTAACAATGTGTTACTTTGGCTGAACAGAGATCCGCTTAGGAAGGTGTTCTCAAAAATCGACCCACAAGAGTTATGGGAGTTTTTTTTAGATTTAAAAAAAAATCCTTTTTATCAGCTATTAGATCTACAGACTTAAAATTTAACAAACAGGATTTTTTTTTGTTCAGCTGAGATATGCAAATAGCTTTTTTTGTTTGTTTGTTTAATTTGCAATTCACGTAAAATTAACTCATTAAAAACTACTTTATCCTTCAATCTGTATTGTTTAATTTTTCAATTCACCCGAGCGAAGAACGGGTACATAACAGCTAGTATATAATAAAACTGTATTATTGGCCTCTGTTTCTTAACTCTACATGCGTTGCCGCGGGAATTGAATTGTTTGAAATATTTCCAAATGCATGGCATCCTGAATCATATTGGTATTGGATGGTTGGTACACCAATGCCACAAGGTTGCCGACTTCTTATGTCAGGGCCGGCTCTAGCAGTTTTGCCGTCCCGGACAAAAATAGAAAATGCCGCCGCCGACCTCCCCCCTCCCCCCCGCTCTCTATATATATTATTTTAAGTCTTAAAAAAATTCCAAATAATTCGATATCAAGGACATAATTATTTGTTATTTTTTTGAACGAGTGAAATGAAAGAGAAGGAATCGTCTATTTAAGTAGGCCAGTTTCTTTGACAAAATAGTCTTTTAATGGGCTACTAATAAATAATTTACTAATCACAAGCGCTTAACTTATAGTAACTACACTCAAGACTAAAATGAAACATCTCCTGTGGCTCTCTATATACCAAAACTTCTTATTATCCTTGTCTCTTTTTGGATAGCTGAAACCGGACATCGTAAAGGTGAAATGAATGTCCGTTGTGACCTCACTCCGAGATGGGAGAAAGTTTCTTGTGAAAGATGTGCAAAAATATTAAATTTCATGCTTTAACATATACTCCCGCCTTGAAACCTTGAAGTTTCAACATAAAAGAAAACTGTCATTAAATATACAGAGTACAAAATGAAAGAATACGATACTTTAAATGAAAATATATCAAATTTTTTTAAACAAAAAAAAAAAATTTTTTTTAAATTTGATCCAAATGCCGCCCCGGACAGGGGTCCGATTTGTCCGGCCCTAGACCCGCCCCTGCTTATGTACGAGTAGAACCCTGATGAAGGCTCATGTTTTGTTGTTTACCAACGATAATGAAGTCAGAAAGAAACTAAATGTTCTTGAAAGAATTAACGAAATTGCTGTTTGTAGATACAGCATAAGAAAAGGAATAGATAGATACAGTGAAAAAAGAAACCGCTGATAGTAGAATCTTTGATTCTGGCGGTTGTTTGTATAGATTTTCTAAAAGATGCCATAAATCTACCGTAAATATGATCTCGGTTCTCTCAGTTCCAGCAGAGTACAGGAAACACACCACATCAAATCGAGCTTCAGAAGCAAATCTTATGACCTTGGAAACAAGTACTGTAGGCTAGGGAACGATGACTAAGTCACATACATATCGGCGGGAGCTGTAGCAACGTTCTGGAACAATCTTCCGAATTTCACGCGTCCTGAAATTGTTGCATCAGAGAAGTCTTTCGGAACATATCAAGAAAAACATTTGGAGAATTTTTTTTCAGAAAAAAATAATTTTAATTCAAGATAACAATTGTTTTGAAAAAGCCAAACTAAAATGATTTAAAATACAGATGAATAAACAGAAGAAAACAATGGAAATGAAATATGTTAGGCTGATCATTCAGAAAATATATTTTGCTAGTTATATTTAAAACTCGAGTTATTTATATATATTTGACTTATCAATATATATGAAAGTGTTCAGATTTCCAGTACGTTTCCGTTCATTATAAATATTATTTCCATAATAGATCACTTTCAAGATTCTTTGAAAACAATTTACACTTTTTTTACAGATTTTTGACATTAATACAAATAATTATTTATTAATTTTTGCACACTTTTAATTTGTTCAGTATGTTATACAAAAATGATATGTATTAATATCCAGTACATCGTGCAGCCAATTCAAAAGTTAATGTAATTGGCACTGGATGTTGGGAATTAACAAAATAAATTAAATAATTCAATATATATACCTGTAATTATAATCACTTCGTTAATTATTTCTTTAAATTTTCACCTTTAAATAATTATTTTATCGAACGCAAGAGAAGGAACGGAATATACTATATATGAAATCGTTTATAAAATTTAGTATTTGAACAATAAGCTTTTATAAAATCCTTCCCAAAGTTAAACAAGTGTTTTCTTTGCTCTGTATGTAGAAATAGCATTCATTGATGTCTTTAAAAAAAAAAGAATTCTTTGAACAGCCTTTTAGTGAAAAAAAAAGTTATATCTATTTTATTTCTTTCCTTATATAACATGAAATGGAATAAAATCATTTGCTATTTCTTAATATCAAAAGATGCCCTGGTTTTCATTGAAATCAGGGCCTACTTTTCGAGCTTACCCTGACATCTTAATGGACAACTTGGACATATGTCCAAGGCGCCAAGATTCGATTGCAACATGTTGGGTGTGAAATTGAGAAAAATATTTACCGTTAAATCCGGCGTATAACAGGACCTTTGTATCAGTGTCAATTTAAGCTAATTTCGGGCCCTGGGTGCAGAAGATCTGCGGACCCCCTTCGCATTGGTGGATCGAAATTTATTACCAGAAAACCTTGTAAAGTCCAGCTTATCCGGGCCCTCTCGTACCCTTCCGGGCCTCTGGTCCCTCGACGCCCAATGGATAAACCGGCACTGAGTTCTATAACTCACATCTGTACTTTCAAACTGCAATTTTTAATTTCCAGGTATATTTTCCGTAGAACGCGCACCCTCTTTTTTACGAAAAAACTTAAAATGTACGTATGCAATGCGTTTTATAGTCACTTCTTCGAGGTATTATCCCAGGTTTTTGAAAAAATAGTATACTTCTAAAATTCTAAAACTCCAAACCTTTATCAGTGCCTATTTAAGCTCCTTTCGGGCCCTAGGCGCAGAAGATGTACAAGCCCCCTTGGCATTGGGGAATCGAAATTTATAACTAGAAAATCTGGTTAAATTCAACTTATCCGGGTCCCTGAGCGGCCGCCCCAAGCTCCCAATGGATAAATCGGCATTGATTTAAGTTCATATGGAATGTTTTATTTCTTTTAAATAAGCAGAATTTCGATATATGTAGAAGTAAAAATTTTTCTGATGCTCATCTTTCTTATTATTTCTAAGGCTATCTTTTTTTATTTTCGTCGTACAACTCGCACCAATAATTTTTATCTAGTTTTTAGTGTTAAAAGTGCGCGTTATACGCCGAATTATACGGTTTGTTTTAAATACCCAATTAGTCATTGTTCATACAAATCGATTTTCGCTTTCGCCAGAAATTTAAGGTTTATTTTTAAAAGCTAAAATATTCACAATTCTTAATTCTAAAGAAAACAATCATAAAAAAGCGACATATTTAATTAAATAACCAAAAAAAAAAAAAAAATGCTATACCTATGTATTACATATGTTTCACAGAGAAGCATTAATTTTTACGAGATTGTGACATCACAATATTTAAGGATTCCAGGATGATTCTTTTTTTAAAACATTCAGTACAACAGTCTATATATGACTATTCTATATCAACTATTTTTACTAGTATATGAGTAGTATACGTAAGGAAACCGTTGAGGCTTAATATGTGTATTACTGTCGTTAAGAATTTTTAATTTTGAACGATTATATGTGAAACAAAATTAAAAGTAAATCTGGTTTATTTAAATAGAAACACAATAAGTAATATACATTTACTTTATGAACTCACATAAACAGTAAATTTCCATAATTTCGAAAAAAAATCGTTATGTAAGTTAATAATTTATTTTATTAATAAATGTTATGTTGGGCTGTCGAGCCACTGAGGAAGGAAGGAATAAATGTTATGTAGAATAAATAAGGTACGCAATAGCATAGAATAGCATGCAGGCAGGGCTCTGTTTGAATTTGTTTGAACAGAAATAGGAAAGAATATCAAGCAAGGCTTGTTAATTACCCCGAACTATGGAAGGAAGATTTCGTTTCGAGCCATTTTTCTTGCTAATATGTTGTAGATGATTATAAGTGTGGGTTCATATTATGTATAATATTTAATAATTTTAATTCACTGTCATTGGCGAGACAGTGATAGCCAAGTGGTCAAGTGAATTTGTGGCCAGCTTTGTCGAGTCATGGATATCACCGTTAAATCTATCCAGGCTCAAAACTCTCTTGTTGATGGGGTGTGAAAGTTTGGAGAATGTGGTGTCAGCTTAGGTGTCCTTTTCGTCGCGTCGAGATTCAAAATCACGAGATCTGTCACCAATAGCCCACTTGAAGCTTCTAAGTGCGATTATATATATATATATATATATCGAATTAAATTTCAGTGGCGCACCCAGGAATTTTTCAAGGAGTGGGGTTCAGGGTTGAAAGTCCACCATTCTCGTTATCATGCTCCAATACGCCACCTAACATATTCTTTTGATTTGGTCGATTTTGGGGAGCAAAAAACAGTAAAAAATTAATTATTGGATAAATAATTAGCGTTAATTAATAAAATTAACTATTAATAATAAATACTAAATTAAATTTTAAGTACTGTATAAATAAGATTATAATCAATGGAAAAAAAATCAAGGGCTATGGGGGGTTCACACCCGGGCACCTCTCTCTCTCTCCCCCCCTTATGTGCGCCACTGAAAATCATAAATTAAATAAGTATTTTATTGATTCAAAAAGGCTGCTTCATGAATCAACGAAATGGTGAATAAAATTTGAATTTATACGATTGGTACAGTTAGTTATATTTTTGTTTCATAAAAATAATTAATTAAATCTTTAACTGTCAAATAAATCTCAAACGAATCAAAATTGTTTTAATGTTTATTTATAACTTGCCCAAGTATTTGGTTCTATGAAATACATTTATTATTACACTAGACTTACTTTAGGTTTATAGGCGACGAAAAAATATTTCGTGTAGCGCACCGGTCCCTTTTTATCGCCACGAACCGGTCAATGTTTGTTAATTTTATCGCGGCCCGCTGAGGGGGGGGGGGGGGGGTATTATTTTTTTTTTTTTAGACTGTTTTGATTTAATAATTTTAATTTAATTGCATTTAATCGTGACTTCAGATTAAAATATAGCAACACCAAAAAATGAATATAAAGTGATTTTACAAGGAATATCAAGTGATTTTCATAAAAAGTAGCCCAAATCGAAGAAAAATATACCATAAAAAGGAAATAATTTAATGTTTCTTGTGCGGACCGGTAGTATTTGACCCACCAGTAGCGCACACAGGAATTTTTCAAGGGGGGGTTCCGGGGTCGAAAGTTCACCATTCTTGTATCATACTCCTTTTGATTTTGTCGATTTTGGGGAACAAAACACAGTAAAAAACTAATTATTGAATAAATAATTAGCATTAATTAATAAAATTAATCATTAATAACAAATACTTAATTTCACTTAAAATACTCAAGCAAAACACTTATTTTCAATTAAGTGGTTTGGTGCCCATGTTTTCTAAGTTTACCCTATAGTTCAGTTGTCCATCTAATTCCATATAAATTTTACAGGTAATATGTTTGATTCACCTTTTAACCGAAAGTAATTCTTGATGTACTTCGTTTTTTAAAGCATCATTTTATTCTCTGTTTTTTTAAATCACAATAGATCTGTGATATAGTGTCTGTGATTCATTGATTCGTATTTTGAAGTTACTCGAGGGCTATTGGTAAAGGATCCCGTAATTTTGATTGATTGATTGAATATTAACGTTGCACTGTTCAGCTACACGAGGGCTTTTGGCGACGGACCACGTAATTTTGAACCATGGTCAAGTGACGTGGACGACACCTGAGCTGGCACCCCCTCTCCTAACTACCACACCACACCAACGAGAGGACATTTCAGCTCTCGACAGATTTAACGTGCATCGCTGCCCTACACGGCGGGTCTTTAGTGGTACTGGTCTCGAACTCGTGACAAGGCAAGCCACGATCCGATACCTATACCACTCGGCTACCGCGGCCACCCCGTAATTTTGAACCACGGTCAAGTGACGAAGATGAATGTGTCCCCTTTATTGCGTTAAATTTGCACTCGATTATTCTTGAACCTTTTTTTATGCTTCTGTTTTCTTCCAGCCACAAGATTGCTATTTGTAAGGTGACCAACCGTCCTCCTTTATGGAGGACAGTCCTCCTTTTATAGACTCTGTCCTTTCTCGATAAGTGTCCTCCTTTTCAATATTTTTAAACTGATCTGTTAATCTCTATTTTCAGAGATGAACCCAACATGTTTCCAAAATGTCGTAGAATGGTCTGAAACAAATATCACAGCAAATAATAACAGTTTTCAATGGTATTTTTTGACTTTGTCACAAGTAAAAATTGAACAGATATAAAAAATTACGTTGAGTTTTTATCGAAATAAATGCGCCTGATATTAAAATCAATGAAAATTGTCCGTTTGAAATAGAAAGAAGACTGAATGTATATATTTAAATTCTAATAAATCAGAACGATTGGAAAATCAACATGCTGAGAAATTGGTAAAAGATGGTTGAAATGACTTAAACCATTTCAAAAATGAACACATTCCATAGTAGGAAAATGTAATTATTCTTGTTGAATTTACGTTGTGCTGCCTTGGAACTAATGTAGCAGTTGAAAGAGTTTTTTTTTTCAGTTGGTAACAATTTTTGTGAAGTCTCTAGTGAGAAATCCAAATTGAATGTTCATATTTTAGCTGCAGTGCTTACCGTAAAATTCAGTATGAAGGATATTTTTAGGCCGAAATTTCCGATATATTAAAAAAATGATTTGTTGACAAAAAAAATTCATTCAATGGAAAAATACTCGTTTAAGATAATAATTAAAAAGAATGTTAGCGTAATTAGCGTATTTTTGTTTGAATTAATATAACGTTTTATATATTTAAGTTGTAATTTTTTCTGAAACCTTTCGTCCTCCTTTTCATTGTAAAAAAAATGGTCACCTTACTATTTGCCTTCTTTGCTCTCGCTTTTGTTGACATATCTTTTTCGGTATCAAATACATTAAAGTTAGAGAAGGTTGTACAAACTTGAACGTATATGACAACAAATTGGGATCCCGATTAAATATTGCAATAAACAGGTGATCATCTTTATTGATATTTCCAAACTGAAAAGAATTATATAAAACAAGCATATCAACAGTACCGATAGTTCAAGAGACAAAGCATCAACAAGAGGAAGAGGAGAGAAACGGGAATATTTTAAATACAAAAAAAAACTTAGATTCAGTAGAAGTAAACAACAATGGAAAATAACAGAAACTATAAAATAATTAATTAAACTTAATTAATTTTCTGGGTCCTCAAACTATGCTTTCATTGATTAAAACTTTAATAATTCCATGTAATTCAAGACATAAAAGTTTTCATAATTTGTTAATACAACAAAAAAGTCTAATAGAAGGCAGAGAAGCGGTGTCAAAGTAAATTTTGGAGGAAATTAATCTACGTTTATGCCACATTAAGAAAATTCTACTAATTTCAACTCAACAATTTGTTAGAAAAAGTTTGCTCTAACATGTACAGTCGATCAGAAAGATACAAACACACAGATAGAAGAAATTCACATTATCTTATACTTTATTTTTAAACCCCCAACCAAATTCATTTTCATCAACTCTTTCTCGCGGGTAACTACTGCTACTTAGTATTATTACCTTATAACACCGCTGAATTAGCAGAAATCCGGGAATTCCCCTTCTTTCAGGAACCTACGTATAAAAGGTTGAGGGATTTTTTCACTTTTTCTGCTTCACTTTCTTTACTGACACCTGCTAAATACAGTGAGCAAGTGTTTTCTCGCTTTTCGATCACGGCTTGGAGTATCAAAAGATTATAAATTAATCCATTATTATATCTTAATTTTGTTCTTTAGAACTAAACATATTCATATTAATTTTGCCGCCTGTGACGATAATCACAAAATTTAATTAAAATCGACTCTGTTTCTACCTTTATTTTTTTAATGATTGTGGAAAATTTTTAGATTTATTGATGGAACTCGAACTTATTGCGCCAAGCCCTCCGGGCTTGGCGCAATAGGTTCGAGATGTATTTCAAGATGTGTTCAAGATGTATTTTTCAGTACATAAATTCATCAATCAAAATTCAATAATTTATAGGGGTATCGTTACTCCTGTACGTAACATTCTTTTAGCTACTCGTGTGTCCCTGGGTCGTGCCAAATAAGTAGCAGTTTGGCAGTTTCTGAATGACACGTCGTACCTATTCGTTGTGCCTTTGATGTTGCAGTAACCCTGGAAATGAACTACAGGTAAGTTGGCAAGAAAGGGTATGCAATCTACCAAACACTTTTCGAGGAGGTTTATTGTAGTTTTGCTGCTTCAAGAATTAATTTGACCAGAAGGGATCAGCGCTTATCCGAACTAAAGGAAAGAGCATGGGAGAACCCAAGATGTGAAACCATTCTCAAACTCCTGGATTATCCCAGGTATCGTGTGATCGCTGCTTTCTGAACGGCGATCATGCGCGACTGCCTTCATGATCACCTTCATCGACGTGGGATCGTCAACAGCCCTACTTGACCCCTCTGCTGGGCTCCCCACCTTTTTTGCCCAGCCTTGAAGGAAAGTTTTATTTACTCCCGTTATTGAGAGATTAGGGAGTTCTTTTTTTATTTTTGTTCGAGAATAATTCTTTCTTTCCCCTTCGTAATTTGTTTAACTTTTGCTATTGTCACACAACCTTCGTTTTGTGTATCTTAGTGACAGAATTGTGTTCTGTCTCACTTGCTACAGTGGAAATAAAAATAATACGTTATTGTGACAATTTTTTCTTTTTCCATGGCATTCAAAAACCTGCTGAACACAACTGCAATTTTGAATCATGGCTAAAAAAAATGAGCTTATATATATAACCAAACATCTGTTTTCCTTGCTTTCTAATTCGTATTAGAATGAGAACTTCTATTTTATGCTGATTTTATCCTACATATCTTTTCTAGCACGCATATGAGGTCCGTCGCCAACAGTTGCTTCAGAGAGTGACGTTAAACAACAATGTACAACACGGTGTTTAACACACACATACTATACTTTCAAGCTGCATTTTTGAACTTTTAGGTATATTCGTCTATATATATGTAATAATTCCCTCTAACATACTTTTAATTAACTCTTTAATGATCTATAAATAATCTTTAATTCTTAGGTTTAAAAATAAACATTGTAATCTTAATCGTAATCGGCTAAACCGATTTCCGTATCCCGCGCATTCTAGCCAATCAGAACCACTATTACGTAATAGTCACGCGCTTGTGCACTGTTGGTATATAAACATCAAAAGCTGATGTAATCACGCTCTCTTTCTCTGCTTGCCGCCATCACGTAAGATTGTAAATACTTGCTGCTTTTTTTTGTCTTTGTGTTGTGTCCTTCAAAATGCCGCTGTCTATTCAATGTTAACGTAACGTAATTGTGCTTTAATCTGTTGATGTGTGCTCATAATAAAGGAGGTAAAGCTATTCTGAAGACGTCATTACTAAATCAAAATTGATACTTACTCTACACCGGCCAACAATCTATTACATATATATATATATATATAACGCGCACTTCTTTTTTTACTAAAAAACCTGAAACGTAATTTTGCAATTCCCTTATGTTTTGAAGTTCTTTATTCAAGGTACAGTAGAACGTGGTTTATCCGAACGTTTATTATCCGGAGCGTCAAATATCCGGATGAGTGTTTTTTGAGCCCTTGCAGCGAAAGAATCAGCAAATCAGAGACCTAACAGCGAAAAAAGGAAGGTGTACAGCGAAAAATAAGGGATTATTTTCCACAATAAAGGTAAAACTGTGACATTTTTCACCTATTTTGCTTTTTCTTCAAGCACATTTCTAGTATGTGATGATTTTCAATATTCGTATAGTGTCCGGTTTCATATACTGCATGGATTGCATTCGGTTATCCGAACAATCACGTATCCGAACGGTGTCTGGTCCCAATTGATTCGGATAAACGACGCGTTCTACTGTATTATCTCAGGCTTTTGAAAAATAGCATACTTCTAGAACTACATCTCTTTAAATTCATAAGGTATGTCCTTTCTTTTAAATAAACAGTGTTTCATCTATGTAGAAATCTAATTTTTTTTTTTATGCTGATCTCTTTTTTTTTTCATTTTTAAAGCTATCATTTTTATATCCGGCGTATAACACGCACCCGTAAGTTTCGATCGTATTTTTGGTGTTAAAAGGGAGCATTATAGGCCGGATTTTGCGGTGCTTATTTTCTAAATACGTGATGGAGGCCCTATTGCGCAATCTACGATTATTACGTAGCGCACTCTCTGCAGTTTTTTTATTAGATGTATATGAAAATTACTGCATTAGCAATACAATACAGAACAATTAAATAAGAAAATACTAGTTTCATGATTTTCAGGGAAAAAAACTTTTCTTAATAACTTTTCTCTTGGAAACTTCTTACAAATTGCGGAAGTTAAAAGGCTGTTTCACAATCCAGGACGTATATATACCTATCCTTTCCTCCCCACATTTTTAGCCAACGGTCATTTAAACAAATAAGGAACAAGTTTAAGAGTATTTAAAGGTATTAGGGAAATCCTATGGAATGTCAGTTAGGCAACAGTCGTACAGTTGTTTTGTACTCAAATTTTCTTTTCAGAGCCACAAAGTTTTGTTTTTCTCTTTCCGTGCTAATAATATATTCTTTTCATGGAAGTTCTCAAAAGATGTTGAGAAAATGTATATGAAAAATATTTGGAGAAAATATAAGGAAATATCTTACGAAATATATTTTGACACATAAGATAAAATATAAAATTTTTTGTCTGAATACCCGTCAAAGAAATCAAACAACGTTTTGAAATATCATTAAGTAAAGTCTCAGAACGGGTTTATTAAAAGCTTGGAATGAAACGTGAAGCATAACTTTGAAAGATGAATTTAGAAAATTTCGATGAAAAATTTCATTTAACCCTTCAGAAATGAAACAGAACAAAGTTGCATAACAATATTTGAAGTGAAATTCAAAATTTAAAATGGAAAAAAAAAATTTAATATCTCTACCATTTTAAAATTAACTTTATTCGATTAAAAATATTTATAACAGTAACGCAGTAATATTTATAACGCACATCCCCTTTTTAACGAAGAAATCTGAAATATTAGTATACAACATTGTTTTTATGTTTTGAAGTAATTTATTCGTGGTATTATCCCAGACTTTTGAAAAAATAGTATACTTCTAGAACTATAACTGTGTGTGTTATTGTTCATAAGGCAAGTCTTTTTTTTTAAAAAAAATAGGCGTGTTTTTTTTTTTTTTTTTTTTTTTTTTTTTTTTGCTTCGATACATCTGGAAGTAACTTTTTTTTAACTTAATCCCTTTAGTTATTTTTAAAGCTATCGTTTCTGTACCCGGCATATAACGCGCACCCTTAATTTTCGATCTTATTTTTTGTGTTCAAAGTGCGCGTTATACGCCGGATTTTACGGTATATTTTTTTATTACTATAGTCATTTCTTTTAAAATGATATTACAAATTACCAGAACGCTTATGGATTTTACATCCCGCATACAAATTAATTTTTGATGTGTAACATCTTTCCTCTCGGTTGCTGGATATTTGTTGGGAGTGATTTCGTGAAAAGGGACGGATGTGTGTTACAGGATGTGATGTAAGCGCGCGCTACTTGATTTGACCAATGAGAGTGCGTGGCTGTGTTTGTCATGAGAATTCTCTGAGTATATTAATCGTTTTCTGTATAGAGTACAAAAGTTTTTATGTTTAGTGAAATTCTTGTAAGCGTCTAATATATTGATCTTCAAACTTTTTCGAACCCTTAGAACTAAAAGGTGTTTTCTGGAAACCTCATATTCTGCCCCCTCCCCCTAGAAGACTATATCTTAAACTACTAATACTTAAGGAAGATCACTTTATGTAAAGACAAAAAAGTATTGTATTTGGAATTACAAAATTACAATGTAATTTTTTAATATACTTTACTTATTAATAATATTAATTTGTGATCGAAGTGTCACCTATCCACTCATCATATTTGGTAACTGGCGTATGTGCTTGTATTATTTTGCACAAGCTTTTGAAGTCTAAATCTACTGAAATTATCTGCAGTCGCATTTCATATTTTGCATTTAATTTGTTTTTGTAGCCACTCACGTTGAAAAATATTTTTAACTTAAAAACATTGTTCTGAATGGCATTAAAATGTTTATAGCTATGTAAGAAATCTTGTGTATTCTGCATGAATTTGCAGCCTAAAATTTAGGAGCTGTTCTTGCTGAAATTTAGATACTAACATTGAATTTGTTGATATGTCGATAAGTTGATACAATTTCTTCATTATAGGTGTATTTTCGCAAATAAAAAAAAGATGTACTTTCTATTAAAAAACTATTTAGTATTACAAAATAGTTTGCTAACGAATGTAAAATCATTTTGTGGAACCTGGGATAGTAAACAATTGAATATTCACAATCTAGTAGATAGAACATATAAAAAACGAGAGTTTTTTAATATTCTTTTATATTGTAATAAGAATTAAAAATGAATAAAATAAAATAAAATTATTATGCATAAATAAAATTTTCAATTTTAATGGCTGGGACGAGTTTTAGATACTTGTGGTTTAACAAACTTCGTAGAGAACGTATAAGTTTGTTTTGTATACACATTTATAATTCTTCTTTCGATTTTTTATTGTGACTTATGGACCTCCCGGACATACCTCGTGGAACTCCAGGGTTCCTTCGAACACAGTTTGGTCTAATATAATAAACTTTGCTTAGATTTTAACTAATAATTATTTATATTTAATAATTGAGTTAGTAAAATTTAATGGAATAATTAAAAAGTTAAATTATAAAATTAATGTATTTGTTATTAACATAGAGCTAATTAAATTTAAAATAATGATTGATTAAACATTCCATTGAATTTATTGAAGGGCCATTTAATGAGCAAAAATACATTAGTTTTATAATAAATTATTCAGTTAACACTAATTAACCTATCAAAAAATTTAGTTAATATTTATATTGATAATGATTTAATTTAACTCTTTAACAATAAATTTATAATAATGAAATAATTAGTTATAATTCAATTATTTTTATGATCCCCAAGATCCACGCTTTTTAACTATCAAAATATTGTTATAATTATTTAGTTGAAATATATTTTTTATTGATAAGCATATGTCTAGGTTTAAATTAGAGATATTTCTAAAATCAAACACGTTTTTAAAAATATTCTTGTAAAGGTTTAAAATAAAAAAAATAAAAAAAACATCTGTTCAATAAAAATATGATCACATTTAGTCAAATATGAATTAAATAAAAAATATGTGACGTTTACAGATTCGTATCTCTAAAGCATTTTTCATTTCAGGATAACTGAAAGACACTTTTGGTTAAATTCAATTACTTTATTGGCTGCTTTGTATAACAGGCTGAAAGAATGACTGCCGATTAAACATTTTTAAGAATACCACTACTCGTGCTAACTTCGCAAATTATTAATGTACTAAAAAATTTAAGGTTACCATGAGATAAGTGACCTAAATAAAATCATACCTTTTTACAATACCGTTAGGAGAAATAATTAGCGACATCAGAATGCAATAAAATGACTGAACAGGAATTTAGTAGGAAATATAAGCTGATGCTTTTGAATATAAAAGAAATTTTTCTATTTAAAATAAAGTAAACCAAACAAAATACATTCTGTCATAATGAAAAAAAATACATTTACACTCATGTAATACATTTATAAATGTATCAGTACTGCACAATGAACTTTATAATTATCTTAAAAATAATAAGTTAAAAACAAGTTTAATAATTACCAGTGACCGCACCGGTTAGTCATATATAAAATTATAAGCAAAAACTATATATATAACACTTATCTGAATCATTTTTGTACGGTTAATAATTAATCCCTTAACTGCAGATTAACTGTTACGCGATTCACTCCCCAATGTCACCGTTTTGCGCGTATGAACGCATATGTAGTGTATATGTGGGGGGGGGGGGAGGGAAAATAAGAAAATCCTCTGAAATAATCCTTCTCAAACAATATTAAGGTCATTTTATTGCATTCCAAAGATTTCGGAATAATTTTGTGCATAGTAGTGAACATATTTCGGAAAGACGTACCTATACGTCCGGTGCAATTTACGCACTGGCTAAGCGATACATTTATATACGCTGGTGGCGAAGAGGTTAAAGTCGTTTTGTAGCCTTAGCGTCAAAGTATCGTATTATCGAATTCAATACATCGTTATTGTATGGAGGTGGGCGCAATAAAAATTGTGATTGAATATTGGGACGCAAGTATTGAAAGTTTGAGAAGCACTGTATTATACACAAGATGCGCTGTGTATTCTTTTAAAGAAATTACTTACATACATTACATTCGAGTACTAAAAATAGTTCACATAAAACTGTGAAATTTTTTTTAACATAATAAAAAATGCTGTTATATTAGTATCGATTCAAAAGATTCAACAGCTTACTAAGAACAAGGGCTTTGAAGACTAATTCTTTTATTTGTACAATACATGGAATTTTAAACTAATTATGTTTTATTGTATTCTTTGTAGCTGATGCACAAGCTTGAGAATTGTAAGTGCATTGTTCTGATTTAGCTTAAATCAATGTAATTCTTGAATTACGCGAGAGCTATTCGACATGAGATACGATCAACTGCCTGACGCTTTAAGAACGAGGTTCCCTTTAGTACTCGTAGCAATTTTCCTTGCAACTAGACCAAATTGGCATCAGCGTTAATCGTTCAGAAGCAGCCATCTGTAGACTTTAAGCAGTGTAATCTAGAGACTTTAATACAACGCCCAGGATTGCGTGCAACTAATGTAGACTGTTTAATGTGATCGGATCCAGAGACAGGAGGACATCCAAAAGTGATTGCTTTAGTCAACGATTAACGAATCTCGATATTTGTTCATTACATCTAGGTGTAACAAGAGCAGTGGCGTAACGTACACCCCCGCATCGCGGGGTGGGGGCACGGTTCTAGGGGCCCCAAGGCCTGATTGATATCAAGTACTTACCCTTTGTAATATCTGGCTTGGAGTCAAAAATCTGACTTTGCAGGGGTGCCCTAATATTCTCCGTTATGCCACTGAACAAGAGTGCAGCAGTTTCTCAGCCATTTCATAAGCTTCATTGGGCACAAGAATCCAGGCTTCAAGGATTACTATTTCCAGAAGAGGTGAGAGGTCTATTTGCAACAAGAGTGACAGTCCATGTCCCGATCACTTCTGCGTACAGAGGAACCTACTTAGTTCTGCCCGAAGAACATTGACAATAGTGTAGGAATTAGTGAGATATTGTTCTATTCACTGACGAGTCTAAATGGAGCCTAACCGGTGATTCTCTATTCTCTGAAGGGAACTAGTTAACCGGTATAGTCCTCCAATATACGATAAGGAGATCTATATGGAAGGCATATAGTGGAGGTTTGACAATCAAGACAAGTATTCCATTGGATGGATGCACAGACCTCTATGTCTTTGTTTGAAGCTCTGTGACTGCTATGAAGTACAGAAATGAAATCTTAGATTCCTATATTAGCTGTTTCAGGAGTCCGCTTAGTCTTGATTTAATTTTTATGGATGACAATGCTTGTTCTCATATGGCTTACTTTGATTACGAATTTTTGGGAAAGGGAAACATAGATTAGCCAGCCAGATTTCCAGATCTTAAATCTACCAAGCATATTTGAGATGTTGTTGAGAAGATAATTTCAACTCGTCTTCCTCTTTCAGAACCATCCAGGACCTGAAAATAGCGTTGCTGGAGGAGTAAGATAGAATGCCACAGAGGTCATCAAACAGCTAACTTTCTAGCGTTGTTCAAAAGTAAGAGGAGAACATGCTTTCTGTTAAATCTTGAAATCTCTCTTTTAGACTTCCTTGCGCTGATGAGCCTCATACGTGTGTACCATAATTATAATATGTTTTTGTTGTTATTTGAATTATTTCAACCTATGCACATACCAAATGTCTTTAAAAATTGGCCAGCCCTTCTGGGGATAAGCAACCAAAAATGAAAATTCTCAATTAGCTATTTCTGAGAAGAATATTATATGTAATTCAATCAGGTCTCTGTATCAACAACTTTAGGAAATGAACTCCCTGGAAGAAATAGAATAGATCAGTGATCCGCAACCCCCGGTCCGTAGATCAAATGGTGACGGGCCACCTAAAGAACATTAAACTATTGTCATTTTATTTGAAGTGGTGCATTTCTCTTGGATTTGCGCAACTTTTCACGGAAATCACTCTATATTCCACGTGAAATCACTTTTATTCATTTTTAGTGTAACTATATTTCATTCTGAATGTAATTTAAATGTAACTAAATTAAAATTGTTAAATCAAAACAATCTAAAATATAAACAATCAACGTGTCCCACCCTCAGAGGGTTGCGGTAAAATTATCAAACGTTGACCGGTCCGCAGCGATAAAAAGGTTGCGGAGCACTGGAATAGATACAACAGAATACACTTTAAGTAATACAACACAACTGTGCACGAACCTCACGGTGTAAACGTTATCTGCTTTTTGAGTAAAAATTACTAATTTTTAAGTAAAAATTGAAAAGGATAAAAATGAGAATTGTTGAATTTGTTTAAATTAAATAATCCTTTTAATTCCTTTGTATTTATATTAAGATTCGACCATCCCACGTTTCACATCAACGAAAATCAACTTCACAACCGAAAGTTCACGAGAATCATTCACAGAAATTCGTCTACACTTCCCCATTCATAAAACCGAGTCATTCATTGTATAAAGATGACATTTTACAAAAGGTGCTGTAGATAAGAGATGTGTTTGGAGGGCCAAAGTCCGAGTGAGAGAGAGAGAGAGGAATGTCAAACATTCGCCTATGAAATGGAAGTCGACCTGCAGCATGGAAGGACACACCTGTGGCTATTAATTCCTGGATAACCTTGTAATTGAATTCAGTTTTAGACAGGAATTAAAAAATGCTCTACTCTGCTTATTTGCGGAATGTACATTTTTATCAATGAGCGCAAGTCAGGGAGTTTTCTCGATCGATTCAAGGATCCAAGATAACGATGAGATAAATTTGAAGAGCTGGTGCCCACACCGTTAAGCTGTGCGTTGAGTTCTGACCGATTTTCATTGATAAGTTATTTAAGATGCATAAAATGTTATAAAAGGATTGAATGACATTAAAGGGTCTTCTGAACCTTTCCCCGAATAATGGCCATTTATTTTTAATTTACATATTTTCTTTACTTTATTTTCATATTTCTATGCCAAAATAAAAGAAAAGAACACTACCTAACTTGAAAGTCAAAGTTGTCGAGAATTTATAGAATTTCTTAAATAAATTCAATACATGCTGAACACAAAAATAATTTTCATTTTTTTTCTTTCTGTCACATATAGACCGTTTATAACTCTCGGAGGAAATAATTATTTAATTACCGTATAATCTGGCGTATAACGTGCACTTTTAGCACTAAAAATAGGACTGTATTTTACGGGTGCGAATTATACGTCGGGTATAAAGATGATAGCTTTAAAAATAAAGAAAAGATGAGCAAAGAAAAAAAATTGATTTTTATACATAATAAAATACTATTCATTTAAAAAAAATGACATTCCTTATGAACTTAAAGGGTTGTAGTTTTAGAAATATACTATTCTAATGCGTGGAATAATACCTCGAATAAATGACTTCAGAACATAAAAGCATTGCACACGTACATTTTAGGTTTCTTCGTAAAAAAGGTCGTGCGCATTATACGGCGAATATACCTAAAAACTAAAAATTGCAGCTTGACAGTATAGGTGCGAGTTATACGCCGGATTTTACGGTATATACATAACTATTTATTTAATTAAATAACTTGAAACAGTGATTGTAAAAACAGAAAATTTTGTTCTGTGTGAAAAATGGAGTTTTTCTCTTTCTACATAACATGCTGTACAACTAACAATTGATGTTTCATTTTTACCAAACTTTCAGAAGAAAAATTTATAATTATTGCATGTCATTGTGAATTACTGTTATTCTCATTAGATAATAATGATTCGAAAAATTGATTTTACCGTGGTGATAACCGAGTGGTCATGGTTGTGAACTTGTAACTGGCATTATTTCTATCGAGTCATGGGTTCCAGCTCTTGTGCTACTAAAGACACACCATGTAGAAAAGTTGATGCAAGTTAAATCTGTCTACACTCAAAGTCCTCCAGTTGACGTGGCGTAGAAGTTAAGAAAATGAGGGGCCATCCTCGTGACTTAACCGTGGTTCAAAACGATGTGGTCCTTCGCCAATAGCCCTCACATAGTTTCAAAGCTTAATCTCTTTTAGGCAATTAATTAAAAAATTGTTTTATTATCTCAAATTGTGACGGGGCTTTCATAGCGTTTTCTGTTAACAGTCCTCTTGGGGTTCTTTGGGGCCAGAATGGCAATTCTTTCCAACCAACTCGAGAAGAAGAACGTGATTATGCAAATTAGGAATGATATATATAATAGCAGTTTAGCGTTCGCGGTGTGGCTATGTGAGGTCTACGTCTAAGTGTGGAAGTGATTAAGATAGCGTTTAGAAGAATACCAAGCCCGAGAATTAACATACCTGTACCTGTATATCCAAGCTAATGGTGGATACGAAACCACAAGGATTAGAGCCGGATAAAAGCCACGTCAGTTAGGATAAAAAAAGTAGCTGTTTACCTAGGATATAGCGGTAAGCGACTTTGTTTAAGCTGTAAGGAAAGTGCGTGTATTAGTGGGATTAGAATTAATCTGTAAAGTTAGATATAGTGGTCAATTACGCGATTATTTGGTAATACGAATTGTGTCTTCTCATTCCAGATCTGCTTACTTTGATTATTATTATTGTTGTGTATTGTGATTAAGTTAAGATCTTAATAAACAGGTATTAAGATGAACGATTTACGTGATTCTTCGTCCTTCCTTATAGAAACAGGTCGCGTAGATAATGGAGAAAAGGGGCACCCATGGGCTTGTGCCTCACAAAGTGTTTATGGAAAAACATATTTATTTGGTAATAGATCTCCTTATTTTCCTTCTTTATAGTACGGGACGTCTTAAGGCATAAGCCAACCGGGTACGGGCCCAGGGCTTCACCCTTGGTAGGAGGCCTCGTCTCATTCTCGACTAGGCCGGAATAAGATAATTTTAATTTCCAAATGTTAATCCCGGACATACTCAAACTCAAACTCAGTGGCGCAACAGGCCATGAGGGCCAGGGCCTACTGTGCCCGTTCCAGTATATGTGACTATTGGGCGCTTAGGTGCGCAAGAAGATGTCCCGATCAGGTGGTCAGTCTGAAGCGAAACTCTCAGTGTTTTGGTCCCCAAGCAAGCTTGGTACTCATTTATCGACCCACTCAAGGGATGAAAGGTTGAGTCGACCTTGCTCATCCCCGGGATAGAACCCAGACTTGTGGTGTGGAAGCGCGATACGCTACCACTCGGCCTTATTCCCAGATATATTTTTCAAAAAACTGGGAATTTCGAACTGAATACGAACTAGCGATAGCGGCAAAATTCCATTGTTTTTTCCGCCATCCCTACCTATCCCTACCCTAGGTCTACCATCATACACCATCATTTAGTTGAAAGACGGCACTCGGTCGAGTCAGTTCGTGCCAAGGTTCATTAGATTGCGAGTAGGGTCGGACCAAAATCTCAGTACCGGTATTCGGTATTTTTTAGATATTAATAACGGGATACCGGTTTTAATACCGGTAGCAGGGGCGTAGATACCACCGTATCAGCCGTATCAATGATACGGGTCCCCCAAATTACAGGGGCTCCAACATGTGTAACTACAGCCCCACTAACAGGGCTCCCATATCTAAA
>BMAV01014972.1:132950-143832 GCA_019973955.1 Trichonephila inaurata madagascariensis
ATGCAAAATAAAAAAATAAGATACGTTAAATGAAATACCAAATTCACCCCCAATAATATTTTTAAAATTTGATCCAAATGCCGCCCTTAAAGTTTGCCACCCCGGGCAGGGGTCTGGTTTGTCCGGCTCTAAAGCCGCCCCCTGTTGATGGCCATCCCCCGTACTATTCTCGGGAATACAAAAAGTACTGAAATCTGACAATTTCTTGGGATCTCTTTTATATTAGTGCAGTGAAAATCTTTAGATAAGCATATCTACTTGTATCCCGAGGTCGGGTGTCCATACGCTTGCAAAGTCAAATCGCCACGTAATACAATTTATATTTTTTAAGAGATATAATCGTTGCAAATTTACTATATCAATGGTTGAGTTTTCAGTTCAGTCCAAAACAAAATAATTATGTTCCACGTCTCCAAAGAAAAAAAATATATAATTCAGAATAAAACAGAAAATAATTTCATCGAAATTTTTTCGCAGCAAAAAAAAAAAAGATATTTTTCAAATTCGGTCCAAATGCCGCCCCGGACATTGGTCCGGTTTGTCCGGCTCTAGAGCCGCCCCTGGGCACAGGGCCTCAAGATGTCTTAAGACGTCCTTGCTTCTGCGTTAAGACTGTTTTCGTGAACTACTAAAGAATAAGATCTAAAATTCGAACATTCTTTTTATATAGGTAAGTGTTCAAACCTTAAAATATTCTGCTTCACAACGCTGTGAAAAGTAACATAATAATACGAATCATTTTTATCTAATCAGATCGATTTTTTCTGGCACAAAATGTTTTGCATATTTCACCTCTTAAATCGTAATGTTGAATGAATTTTCAATTTACACGTTAAAGGGTAAAAACTGCTTATTTATGCAATGTTTTCAAGTTTTAAAAACGAAGCATTATAAACATTTCTTTCTATTTGCTTCTTACTCTTCAATGGTTTAACAGTCCTGGTTGGGCCCTGGCCTTCTCCAGAAGTCTTCATCTATTTACTTCTATCGCTTTACATTTTGAGAAAACATCTTTAAAGTAAAAAACAAGCACATAAATAAAAACTTTCATTACAATTATCATATGTAAATGAAAGTATCAGAAGTCATATTAAAGGCAGCAGTGCCGCACACAAGAATTTTCCAAAAGGGGGGGGGGAGGATGAGGGTCCACCATTCCCGTATCATAACCCAATACGTCGCCAAACATATTCTTTCGATTTTATCAACTGTCGGGAACAAAAAAAGCAAAAAATGAATTATTAAGCAAACAATTTGCATTACTCAATAAAATAAATTATTAGTAAGATACACTTCATTAAATTACCAAAAGTACTATGTACAAAAGATTATAATCAATAAAAAAAAAATCAAGGCCGACCAAAAAATGGGCCCCCCCCCCCCCCCCTTCCTTGTGCATGCCACTGAAATGTAGCAATAAATTAATAACTGATTTAACTGAAACTTTTATTTAGATTTGATAATGGTACAATAAAATTACATATTTTTAAAACTTATGTCCTTCAACTGTTCAAAATCTTCTATTTTCCCTTTGTAATTCGAGTAAACAACAAAGTTAATTCTTCAAACAACTTAAAATTTATGTTCAATTCGTCCTCTATAGCCTTTTTTGGAACCGTTCAACTAACAAAGAAACTTTTTAACCCTACTCTGCATTTTTCCCGCAACAAATTTGATCTTCAACCGAATCTCTGGTTTCCATCATAGGCGATCCATAGAAGAATAACATTTAAGAAACATTCAGATACCATTTTAGTTCTTTTAATTAGGGGAAAAGCTAATGAAAAATGATGTAATTCGAAACCAGGGACGCGACATGAAACAACTAAATAGCGTTGCTAATTAGTTGTAATAGTAATTGTCTTTGATTTTCTAATATGATACTTTCTGCCCACGTACTAGAAAATAAAAGCAGATAAGATTATTTCACGATAAAATTAACCAGTAGCAGTTTGGGGATTGATATCTTTTTGAACAGATCTCCGCTCGATAATGTTTTTGCTTTTTTTCTTCATTTAATAATTCATTTTTCATTATCAAAATTTATTGCTTCATTTTATATCTGCAGGAGAGTATAAAAAGCATGACTAATTCGATTTCCTTGATTTTTGAAACTATCTTTTGTAGTATCATGCATTAAGTATGTTTCTGGTATAACAATGGTACAAATCAGTAATATAGCATTATTAACTGCGAAGTGACGATGTGAAAAAAAAATAATAATTCTATTCTAACAAGATATAATAATTCTATTCTTACAACAGTGATATTGTAACATTCAATTCTGTTGATGAAGTCTCTTGGCGGCGACGATGGCGATCATCAAGAGAATAATGTTATGCTACAGTATCCGCATGAGTATCTATCACCCATCGGAAATGCCATCCTCTAAACTGAATTTAAAATTAGGTTGTATCGTCACACTATTAAAAAATTTATGTATTACTGATGGACTGTGTAATGGCACAAGATTAGGAGTGAAAATTATTCAGAAGAATATTCTGCAAAGTGAAATTTTATCAGGAGATAAGAAAGGCAAAGTTGTATGTATAACAAAGATCACACTGGAAGTTGAGGGGATTTAGATGTGCCATTCGTATTAAAAAGTATACAATTCCCTGTGAGATTGCCATGACTATTAATAAATCACAGGGGCAAAGTTTTGAAAAAGTCGGTTTACGTGTAACATTAAAGGAAACCATATCTTCTTCTTCAATGGTTCGACAGCCCTGGGTGGGCCCTGGCCTTCTCCAGAAGTCTTTTCCAGGCATCCCTACTTTTAGCAACTTTTTCCAATTTTTGACCTTTAATATTTTTAGGTCCTTCTCAACACAGTCAATCCATCTTAACGGGGGTCTGCCCCGAGGTCTATTTCCCATGGGCTTTGCCAGAAAAATTTTCTTGCAGCAACGATCCTCATTCATTCTAGTCAGATGACCAGCCTATTTAAGTCTTTGTAATTTGACAAACTTTACAACATCTGGTTGTTTGTAAATTTTGTAAAGTTCTAATTTAGATCTTCTTCTCCATCATCCATTCACTTTGATTCCACCAAGAATGCAGCATAAGAATTTCTCTCGAAAATTCCCAAAACTTCCTTATTACGTAAAGTCAATGGCCAAGTCTCTGATGCATAAGTCAGGATAGATCTTATAAGACTTTTGTAAAGAAGTAATTTTTAGTTCTTAGTTTGAGAAAACTGGATTTTAAATAGCTCTTCAAGGCATAAAAACATCTATTTGCAGCAATGATTCTTTTATAAATTTCTGGGGCAAGCTTATTTTTATTATTTATCTCTGTTCCCAAATAAGTAACACTGTTAGCTTTTTAAATTTATAATTGCTAATTTCTATGCGACTAAGTTGTAAGTTGGACTTCTCAAAAAAACAAGGTAAATATTTAGTTTTATTCTCGTTTACAGATAAGTTAATTCTTTTAGCAATTTGTTCTAATGCCATAAAAGCCTGTTTAAGAGCTCGTGCTGTTCGGTTAATAATGCCAATGTCATCAGCATAAGCCAGTATTTGAACTGACTTATTAAAAATATTTCCCCTAATATTGATTTTTGAGTATCTAATAACTTTTATCAAGGGCTTTATTAAACAGGAGGTATGCCAATGCATCCCCCTGTCGCACACCATTTTTCATTTCCATATCTTCACAATGGGCAAGTTTCAACAGTATCACAAATTTCACAGATTGGAGGTTAAAACCCGAAAGGGGGTTAGGTTTGTTCAGTCACCAACGACTATTTCAAAAAGAATATAGGAAGAACAAGAACAAAGGTGAAATGGGAATTTTTTTTTCAACTATGTCTCAAATTTGAAACTGTTTCCTGTTTCGTGGGAAGTATTGTTCTGATTGATTTCTAATAAAACAGCTAAGAAAATTATTTTGAGTTATTCTAGAATTATAGGAGACTTACTTTTTTTGTAATTGTTCTTACCAGTAAAAATTTCTTTTGTATAATTTTTCTTATTAATAACATCCTTAAGCATCAGTATTTGCGAATGACACTTTTAAATAATCGCATTTATTTGGGAAAGCTTTGAAACACAGAAAAAAAAACTGATACTTTAATTTTCGAGTACTTTCAAATGTATTCAATGTAAATGCTTGTAATTTCATTGTCTTTTACCTTCTTGCCCTCTTTCATTGGCAAAAATCTCTCTCAACAATTATATGCAACTCAATTTCATAAAATTAAAGCTGAAAATTTTTTAATTAAAACATTTATTACATACCATCGCATTGGTTACGAGTAAAAAATATTCTGTGAGGTGTGTGTTTTAAATGCTTGATTTGAATAATTATTACTTTTATATTATAATTACGGTACTACTATCATTTTATAGTATTACTTACATTACCGTTAGATGATTACTATTACTTATAACGTCGTGACATGATTTGTTACTTACATGATTATTATTACACATTATAATATTATTGACAAACTGTATAATACAGGATTACTATTATTTATATTACTATTATATATTATGAAAATGAAAATCTATAACTGATTTGCATTGCAATTGTAGGATTATTAGTATCTACACTACTGCTATATATTTTTTTCCCCAATTATTATTGAAAACTATGTTACTATGTTGAATTGTGAGTATTTATTTATTTTCAGATATTGAAATTTCAAATTAAGAGATAGACTTTTGAAAATTTATTTGAACCTTTGAATACATTTAAAGCTTTGAAGTCTCGTGATCATCCTCTTTGATTGCGTTTATCTATCAAATATACACATTTTTCAAGTTATTTAATTCTTTTCTTTTCACCGTTATCCGCTAACATATCTGCAAAGCAAATAATGCACTTATGACGCCAATCCTGCCTTAGTGTAACAGAAAGTAAAAGCCCAATCGAAACTAGTGCGATAACAGCACAGGTCACTTCTGAGATGAGTGTCTTTAATTACGCAATCAGGATTTGGCAGCAGATGGTAGGCAGCAGATGCCATAAGACAAGCTTCCGAACAGGTGGAGATAGGCCCGAATTGTACTCCAGAGTTTTCTGAGGGAGCAAAAGTCAGAGTAATCTCTTTGGGTACTTCCTGGAACCTTCAAACCTTTCGTCTTCATTTGACATTTAAAATGAGAGTTTTTTTTTTTTTTTTGAGAAAGAGTAATTAAAGGTAAAGAACTTATTCGTTGATGAGCAAGGGTTGTTCTGTATATGGAAAGGACTAATTGAACAACTCTGAATTTTCTTTTGAATCCTAGGTGAGCATCTGTGTGACGTCTTACTGAATCATGCAGAATAGAATTTTTCTTCTTACTGTTTTTAATACTTATAAATAGTTATTCGTAACATATGGCGAGACAATGTTTCAGGGAATCAAGTCCAAAAATAAAGCCATGAAACGATTCAACGGTGTTATCATAATCTGAAATAAAACTAAGCAGCTTTTGGAATGTATAAAGAAATATTTATGCACTTTATTCCACATCATTCTATTTCCTAGCATCGAGTGATGCAGAATTTATACTATGAGGGTAATGCATGAAAAAGTGTGGCTAACAAAAAAAAAAACTTATTTAAAAAATACAGAGTGATTATTAAGGAAGTATACACCTTACAAATGCTTTAAAACAGAAACAATTAAAGACAAGCCCCCCTTTAGAGAACCGTACAAGCCTTATCACACGAAAACGAATTTGGAGTAATTTTTCTTTCAAGCAACCCTTCTGAACAATTTCTACCCTTTTGCCATAGCAACAGCTTCGAGCAACTTTTTCTTAATGAGCTGAAAGAATTGCTCGAAATTCCAACCAATGGGGTTCTTCGTCCCCTTACATAATAAACAAAATGACGGTAACGATGGTAGCCTAGGCTTCTTCAAACGCATCAGAAATGGCGTATAATATTTTAAATTGAATGGCGCTACATTTCTGTTTACAGCCGACAACAAAAGTGCAAGCGGCATAAAAGAAATAAGTATGGATGTTTGTTTTCCGAAGCAGAAAAATTGGCGAGTAATTTTTCAATGTAAAGATAGGGCGCAGCTGACGTCAGAGCGTATTGTTTTGTTTTCGGCAACCCTTCACCCTCACAGCTACTCTAAAAATTTCCCGAAACGGTTGCTTGAAAGAGACTCGAGTTGCTCGAAACATGCGTGTGTGATAAAGCTTTAAGGCAGATGTACACTTAAAGCTTATGTCTTTCTCATGACAGAAGTTATATCCGTAATAGTATGCATGTCGTGTGACTAGTCAGTTAAAATGGTGGCGTTTGCATTGGAAAAGGTTTTTTGTGTTCTTGAATTTTGCAAAATATCGCGATTACCACTTTTTTGGGGGATTTGTTCAGTTCGGTACTAGAGTTGCAGGACAACTTCATTCTCCAACTGGGTCGTGCACCACCACACTGGTAGGCCAAGGTGCGAAATTACCTCGATGAACATCTCCTTCACCAATAGATTGGACGAGTAGCGGACTGCAGTGTGTTTTTACCCAATTGCCACTCAGAAACCTGCATTAACACTTTTGTGATTTCTTCCTTGGAGGCTCGTAAAAGTAAGGTAACCATTTTTTTTTTTTACAATGAAAAGGAGGACGAAAAATTCAAGAAAAAATTAAAAACTTAAATATATGAAACGTTTTATTAATTCAAACAAAAATACACTAATTACGCTTATATTCTTTTTAATTATTATCTTAAAATAGTATTTTTCCATTGAATTTCAACATATCATTTTCTAATATATCGGAAAGTTCGGGCAAAAAATATCCTGCATACTGAATTTTATGGTAAGCACTGTAGCTAAAATATTAACATTCAATTTGGATTTCTCACACTAGTCACTTCACAAAAATCATTACCTACTGAAAAAAACTCTTTCAACTGGTGCATTAGTTCCAGAGCAGCACAGCGTAAGTTCAACAAGAACAATTACATTTTCATATGGAATGTGCTCATTTTTGAAATGGTTTAAGTAATTTCACCTATATTTTACTAATTTCTCAGCATGTTGATTTTCCAATTGTTCTAATTTATTAGAATTTAACTATGCATTCAGTCTTCTTTCAACTTCAAACAGACAATTGTCATTGATTTTAATATCAGGTATTTCTTTCGATAAAAACTCAACGTAATTTTCTATATCTGCCCACTTTACTTGAGACTAAGTCAAAAAATACCATTGAAAACTGTTTTTTCCTGTGATATTTGTTTCAGACCATTCTACGACATTTTGGAAACATGCTTGGTTCATCTCTGAATACAGAGATTAACAGATCAGTTTTAAAATATTGAAAAGGAGGACAAAAAGGAGGACACTTTTCGAGGAAGGACAGAACCTATAAAAGAAGGACTGTCCTCCCTAAAGGAGGACGATTAGTCACCTTAGTAAAAGGCAAAGTATTCGTCTCTCCCCCCTCCTTCCTGTTGATCTAGCGGAGTTTAGATAGGGTATCACAACCGCTATCGCACTCGCATTTGGGCAGAAATGGATTGGTGGCTCAACGTGTGTCGAGTGACTAAGGTCATAAACATCACACGTAGAACATCTGCGATTATCTCTTAACAGAACTTTAAATAATTTCCTACAATTCTGTTGCAAGCAACATTTAATATCTTAAATTGTTCTTGATTTATAGTGCATTGAAATTATATTAATGAATCACTCTGTATAGTTATTCTTTGTACCCTGCAAGTCAGAAGAAACCCAATTAAAGGCGATCGACTTCAACGATCTTCAATCATTTGTTGAAGATAATTTTTTCACATTTAACTATTCTCTATATTCCTGTTATTATACTATAATACATAATGTATTAAATTTGTAATATGACATAATCCATAACTATACAATCCATAGTAATGAAATCCGCAGTTATATTTTACTGTCTTTCGTACTTCATCGTGACGCGAAATAATGCTTAGCTCATGATTCTAGCAATGCGACAGGAAGAAGTGCGGCGATATCTTCATTTCGTTTCTTGGAAAACAGAATATAAATGACAGGAATCTATTTTAAGACATTTTTTTTTTTTTTTTAGATTTTATTATTTTACAGAGACGACACCCGTAACCTCACATCTTATTTCATTCACACAAGTATTAAATATTCTTTGCATTCTTGTCCTCTATTACAATTAAAAAGTTGGTCGTACAGAGCCCCTGCAAACTAAATAAATACTACATAAAACTGCTTAGAGCAGGGATGGCGAACCAATGGCACGCGACACAATATTTTGGGCACGCCACTCATCAAAATGATTTACATTTTAATTCAAAATAACAAAGTTCAGTAGGAAGTATTAAGAACAAACGCGAGTGATGGGTCGCAGTTTTCAGCAAAATTTTCTCATTTCAAAGAATTATCGGAAACGCTCAAGTTTCTTATGTACCTCAATGTGACATTGTTTAATAAATTGAACTTGTCGCAATTCCAATAATTGGAAATTAAAAAATTTCAAATGCAACTCTGATTGATTTCAAGTCTAGTTCAATTTGTATTCAAAACTTTTTTGAAAAAAAGGAGAAACTTGGAATTTTGATTGAAATAGAAAATTTAACAAGCAATATAAGTAAAAAGGCTTGTAATGAAATTTTGGAAGCATGGAATTCGATTCCAGACACATTTAACTGTTTGAAGAAAAGCTGGGCCATGCTATTTTAACCATATTTTCATCTACCTACGCCTGCGAGTCATTATTTTCAGAGATGAATAATATTAAAGACTCGGTTATAGAAACCGTTTGGCAAGGACTCCAATTCAGCATGCATTGTGTGCTAAAAGTAACATCTTACAATCCTATAGTATAAGCTATTTGTCATCTATACTGCAAGCAACACACTAATGTTACTTTGTAATTTGGTTTACACAGTATAAAACATTTACCACTATAAAGTGCAAAATGTATTTTTTCTTAAATAAAGAGTTTTGAGTGGTTACTATTTAGTTTTATTATATTTTCCCAATAATTACAAGTCAAAGTTATTTGACGGCACGTCTATACTTCATTAACTATTTCATTAGAAAAAATGGCATGTAGATCCATAAAGGTTCGCCACCCTTGGCTTCGAGCATCTTCTAACTTCTTTAGCACTCACTAGCTAACAATGTAATTAAAATGTTTGAAAATTTTATTAATTACTCTATTATGTTTTATTTTCGGTAACAGCAAAAGGATGAAACTCATTAGAGAATGCATTTTCTCCGTTTTTGAGCTGAGTATGCTAAGAGAGCTAAATAAGTAAAAAAAATCAAATATTATGCTCTAAATTGCACCCTCACAAACAGTGACGCAGGGCCGGCTCTAGGAGTTTTGCCGCCCCGGACAAAAATGGAAATTGCCGCTCTCTCTCTAAAGCAAAAAATTACATTTAAAAAAGATAAATTGTTCACATAGATACACACCTATAAAATTGGAACAATTCTTGGGAACAAAAAGGCAGCTTAACAATATATTACCTTAAAAAATACAAAATAATTCGAAATTAACCACGTAATTACTCATTTTAGCAGGCCATTTTCATCAAAATATATAGTCTACTGATGGTGAGAATTACAAGCATTTATTTTAATTTATAGTAACTACACTCAAGAGACTAAAACAAAACCTTTCCTCTATCTACCAAAAGTTCTTATTACCCGTGTCCCCTATTGGATAGCTGTCATTAGACATCGCATGGGTGAAAGGAATGTCCATTGTGACCCCACTCTGGGATGGGGAGAAAGTTACAGCAAAAGATGTGTAAATATATCAAATTTCATGATTTAATATATATTTTCTGCCGCGAATTCTATAAAAGTTGCAACATAAAGGAAAACTGACATTAAACACACATACAAAATAAGGAAATAAAATGCGTGAAATGAAGTGCCAAATTTTTTGTAACGAAATATATATATATATATTTCAAATTCGGTCCAAATGCCGCCCTTAAAATTTGCCGCCCCGGGCAGGGGTCCGGCTTGTCCGGCCTTAGAGCCACTTCTGAGTGACGTCCCAGTATTTCAGTGAATATGTCCAGGAATGACACATTTGAGGATTAAAAGTATTCGGTTCATGCTCTTAGTGAGGCCGAGTCGAGAACGAGACGAGCCCCAACCCCGAAGTCGAGGTCCTGAACCCAAGCCGAGTTGGATCATGCTGTAAAACTTTCCCGGTTGCAATGCAAAAAAAGTTGGGTCATATAATGCAAGAATCGGGAGAATAAAAACTCATGCTTTATTATGTACGAGTACTAAAGTAAATTCGCTTTAAAGAAAAAATTATTTCCATTTTTAACACCTTTTTATGAGCTTCACATGTATGTAACGGAATCTTTGAATTCAGTTTTTAACAACTTTAATCAGATAAATTCGAAATTTTCCTTACTTTTCCAGAACTGATAACAGTACAATAATTTAATAATTTTGTTCCATTGTCATGATCAGGATCATCAGGACTAACGATTTCCCGCGTTCAGATCCCCTTTTGCAATTGGCGACTAATTCCAGATCCGATTTCCAGATTTGGCGACTAAGAGATTAAGTTACAACTTAGTTCGATTAACTATCAAAAGGTGTTTTTTAGTTTTTTTAGACTGTAATTTATATATTTGTTATTCCATTTGCTCAACCAGTCACTTGCTTCACATTTCAATTTCTTTTTTGGGAGCATGTCAATAGTTGATAGTATTTGTGTGGTAAAGCTCTCCTATTAACGAACTTTTTATAAATGTGAAAAAAAGCAATTTTGTCAATTGATTATACACACACACACAAAAAAAAACTATCTGAAATTGTCAAAAATGACTGTAAAGCACTTTAAATATTGAAAGTTTATTTTCAAATAAAATACTTTCAGCCAGTGTGTCGCAGGTTCGAATCCTGATGCTACTGAAGACCCACTGAAATGGTGCCACTGAAGAC
>BMAV01014972.1:143932-159140 GCA_019973955.1 Trichonephila inaurata madagascariensis
ACTGAAGACCCACTGAAATGGTGCCACTGAAGTCTTACTGAAATGGTGCCACTGAAGGCTAATATATATGGAGAGAGGAAGCTCTGTCGAGCTCTATGTCCTTCCGTGGCATGATGTGGCAGTTTGGAGAGGAGGTGCCAGCTCATGTGTCGTCCTCGTCACTTGACCGAGGCTTAAAATTACGAGGTACATCGCTAATAGCTTTCGTGTTGCTTTATAGTGCGACGTTAATATAACTCAAGACTCCCTTAAATAACACTTTCTACCTCAATATATTGCTAATGATAGCAGTAAAAAATATATTTGAAGTTTTTTCAAGATTGACACCCCTTCTATTAAATTTAAAATGTCCTGAATGTTCTACGATCACTAATAGAAATTCACCTTTTCTCCCGAATGTTTAAAAAGACTTCTTATATATCCTTAATTTACAAATAATAAGAATGATAATAATAATTATTATATTTTTTCAGAGCTTCAAAACAAGTCTTAAAATGAATGACAACTTCCCTAATAAAGAAACCGAACTTGTGTACATTGCGTCAAAATAAACAAAATTAAAATTAGAAAAAGAAATTAAACGTTCTTCGAGAGAGAGAAGATGGAAAAAAATAAACCTTGAAAGGCTTACTGTAGGTAAACTTTTCCGCCGGTCAACTTTTAGAGACTTGAAGCTCAATATCTTTTAAGACTAAGATATATGGCTTCTTTTTTATGATACGTTTTCTAGTTGTTAGACTAAACCTGACAGTGAGGCGTCGGTATTTATCGCGCAGTGCAAATTTCATTCGCCAGTGCAAACAGGCGGCATCCTCTGCTATGAGAAGCTTCCTTGCTGATAGGCTTTAAAATTGTCACGTTTGATAAAAAAAAAAGACTTACCTTCAATTTATGTACTTTACGTAGAAAACGAAAGTCAGGTTTTTCGAGTGTTCTTCTGAGTAGAATGTCATGTCGCGGGGATAAAATATGAAATGACAGCTTATCTTTCGTGTATCTAAGATGATGACCACATCTTATGTGACCGGTTTTTTTTAAGAACTTTTTTCAAATGTTTTACGATTTGATATACTTTCACTGAAGTTTATTTAGTGCACATAACTTTTTATAACAAGAAAGCTATTTACTTTCATTAACAACACTTCATAAACAAGTATATTTATTAACACTTAAATCTCTCTCTCTTGAAAAGTAGGAGTAAAGCAGGGGCGTAGCTACCGCCGCATCAATATTACAGGGCCCCCTCGCTTCAAGGGCTCGAAAATGCATAAGCAAAAAATCGTAAAATGCTAGGGGTCCCAGAAAAGAGCCCCCAACGAATTTTGATTCAGGGCCCACTCAGGGCTAGCTACGCCAGTGGAGTAAAGTGATTTACTCATTCCCTTATCACGAAATTCCCTAAACTCAGTAGCGTAACGGAGAATAATAGAGCCCCTCAGCAAAGTCAGGTTTGGGGCCCCCAAGCGGATCTTACAAAGGGTACGTACTTGGCATGAGTCAGGCTTTGGGTGCCCTAGGATCCTGCCCCCCCCCCTCCGCGATGCGGGGTTTGTGGTGGTGTACGTTACGCCACTGCCAAAACTATTAAACCTATAGTCTTCAAATTTGGTAGGCATGTTCCTTTTTTACCCTATTGATTGATTGATTGATTGAATATTAACGTCGCACTGTTCAGCAACACGAGGGCTTTTGGCGACGGACCACGTAATTTTGAACCATGGTCAAGTGACGTGGACGACACCTGAGCTGGCAGCCCCCTCTCCTAACTACCACACCAAACCAACGGGAGGACGCTTCAGCTCTCGACAGATTTAACGTGCATCGCTGCCCTACACGGCGGGTCTTTAGTGGTACTGGGCTCGTACTCGTGACAAGGCAAGCCACGGTCTGATACCTATACCACTCGGCTACCGTGGCCACCTTTTTTACCCTAAGATAGCATACAAAAAGAACAGGATCCGCTATTAACAAGTTTTTCAAGAATCGCATTCCAAGGGTAAGAAAAAGCTTTCAAGACAAATTTCCCCGTCTCTGAGCTATTAGAACTGAAGACTTGAAATTTAATATGCAAAGCAAGGTTCTTTTTTTTCTGTTTTGAGTAGAGATCCGTTGAGAACAAGTTCAACTTTCAGATGGGGCAAGGGGGAAACAGTATCATGCAGGTGACAGTACGATTTTGCTCGGTTCCACCCCAATTTTGAGGGAGAACACCCTAGGGGTGGTCAGAGGCCTCCCACCTCTCTACCTCTTCCACCAGCCTCACGAAAAGACTTGCGGCTCAACGGCTTTTTAGAGTTCCCTCATGCCGCGAAGGCACTACACATTTACGAGCATCCATGCCTTCTCCAGGTTTTGAACCTAGGTCCTACGGCACCGCAGTCAGCGTCACTAATTACTATACCGGATGAGTATCATGTTAAAATTTAGATATCAATAACAATAATAAATACAATACATAATCTTACAGCATTATGAACCCAGTGCAGCAGGACGGCTGGTGTTTTATAATTATAAAACTTATTCACACAAAAAAAATTTAAAATCCAAAATTTTTTATATAAAGCTTTTTTATAATTATAAGTGCTGATAGTTCTTAATTTTTTTTTAAAAAAAAATATAAAACTCTACCGTCCTTTAAGACTACTCAGTACCCTTTTGCAAAAAAATTATTTATGGACAGTAACAGAAAAAGTAATTTTTTTTTTATTAAGGTTATGGTATTAAATGGATTCTGAAAATAAAAAGTCAGTTTGACAAGCCATTATTTCACAATTTTAAAAAATTAAGAAGATTCTTAAAACTCTTATAAAATGCTCAATTTTTAAAATATTTTAGTGATTTTAAGTGATTTATGTTTCTTAGATTATAGCAAATAAATGTTAGCATGGATTTGTGAAAATGTGTTGATTTTTAGTAATTATTTTTATAGCTAAACTTGGAAAAAACACGAAAATTTTAAAAATATTTAGCTTTTTTTTAAAAAAAAACCCATTGATCTCAACCCTAAATCCATACCAACTTTTATAGAACATGTATTTAGGAGTACCTACAAAAAAATTTCAAAGCTTTATCTTGAACAGAAAAAAAAAAAGCCTTCGGGATTAGAAAATACTTGCATCTTCAAGACTAAGAGTCTGAGAAAAACACAAAGTTTGTATATATATAAAGGCATAAACCAAAAACTTATAATGCCTGTAAAGCTCTAATTTTTTAATATGTTATTTCTCAACTTATGTGTGTGTTCTACATCAAAACACTACTTTAATTAATTATGACTGAAAATAATTTTTAAAGTTCAAACATTCTTTTATAAAATATTGATGGCATTTGTTACGATGACAGATTATTCAACTTTATCTTAACCTGATATTTTCACAAAATTTTTAAACACCAAATATTTATACTGAAAATAATAGTGATACAAAATCTTAATCTAGAAATCACCAAGTTTCTCAATTTTAAATCGGAGTAGTTTAAGTTTTTGTTGCATAAATTTAGATTTCTACAATACTACAATATATTTACTATAACATGGTTTGATACATCATGGAAATATTCAGTTCTTTTTGCAATATTTATGTTTAAAAACATTTGCAAGTCTCATTGTAGTATCAGCTGAAAGCTGGATTTTAGGTTTTTCATTTTCAGTCGCATTCCATCTCTTCCAAATATTATTTCTCGTAGTTACCTGAGTATGTTTTGCTTGTGGCATTTTCTCAACAGGAAAAAAAAATTAATGAAAACAAAATAAAAAGTCTCTAAGATATATAAACTATGTGTAAAAATAAATATTGGTCTTGAAATCAATCGTAATTAAGTAACTATGAGAGAATTCAAAAAAACCCAAAACAAGCAAACAGAAATGATTTTAGTAATGAAAATTGCAGTTAATGCCATTTCACGCAGAAAAAAATGGATTGTGTTCAAAAATTGTTTTAATGAGTTCAATTTAGTAATGCAAAAATGCTTTAGAATGAAACCGAAACTAAAATGTAGACTCAGAAAACTTCAGATAATTTTTAAAAACTAACTAGTTTTGATGTCTCAAATTTTTGACCAAGCTTCTCAATTATATGGGCCATAGGAAATGCAAAGAAAAAAACGATATTTTTGTTATTTTTAGGGTGCTGTTATGCCTTAATAGAGAAGCCCAACAGCTGAGTGGTGTATACCGACCGTCTAACTTTTTTCAACGCTCCTTCTATATCTTTTTTAGAAAATGGTTAGTTTCTCGTGTAGCTGACTTTATAGTCATATCTTTTGAGGGGCCTTAGCTTGTAGCTGAATTCTAAATATATATTTTTGGATACCGCCTTTTTCAGGTATGTCATACCCTGCGCGTGAATCATCGTTACAGTTCTGAATGCATGATCAAGCTTTAAATCTTTCTTATGCTATTGCGCCTTATTGTAGTTATGATGCAGAAAAATTTATATAATATCTATAGTATTTTATAAATATAGTACAACAGTATTTTCGGATGAAGAAAATCTCTTTGTGGTGATGATGAGAAAGAATCAAATGATGAAGAGTATAATAGCAAGTATATGATTTCTCTACTAAAATCGATCCAGATAATTTAACTGAGGGAGCAATTATCGTCCTCGATAAAATAACCACATCATATTCAATGGCTAGAAAATGTAATCGTTAGCCTATGATAATATTTTTTGTGTTGTTGAACGTTGCGACGATAAATGAGCAAATTATTTTGTTAAGTACTCAGAATCCACCTACTAAACATCGAACCAGACTCTGATTTCTGAATTGTTTTGGATTTCAATTTACAGAAGAATGTAGAAACCAGCAAGCAATGCTTCTACGAAATTAAAACAAACATTAAGATCCAGTGAAAAACATCGCACTGCTGAGTTGTTGGGCCTGGGTTCGAATCCCGGAGAAGACATGGATGCTTGCAAATGTATAGTGCAGGGATGGTGAACCAGTGGCACACGACACAATATTTTGGGCACGCCAGTGATCAAAATGGTTTACATTTTATTTCAAAATAACAAATTTCACTTGAAATATTACGAACAAACGCGAGTGATCGGTCGTGGTGCGGCGTTTTTTATTGTCTCTTAGTTATCGCCACATAGTTACATGTTGGACTACAGTTCTCATATATATGATGCAAAATTTGTCTACACATAGCATAGTCAATTTCGTCGACACAACTGTATTTTAAAGTTGTTTATATTATATTTACGATTTTTATCTGTTATTTAACATGGTTAGTTCAGCAAAACAACAAAAAGTGCAAGATAGTACGTGTACCAGAAAATTTCAAACTTGGTGAATCTAGAAACATTGCATGATTAGTAAAGGCGACAAAGCGGCGAATGTTTTATGTTTTGAAACAGTGGTATCTAGAACATCGTCTGTAAAACGGCATTTTGAGACAAATCAGAAATCCTCGTCAAAAAAGGGAGCCACAGCAAAAATAATTAATTGCTTCGAAACCATTTGTGGCAGATGACTCCAATTCAGCATTCATTCTACTTTTCGCGCGTTACATCTTACAATCCTAATATAAGTTATTTGTCATCCACAATCTGCAGCAACAGAAGTTACAGTAATGTTACTTTAATTTGAATTACACGTATTACTAAAAGATTTACTACTATACTGTGCAAAAATTGTATTTTTTCGTAGTAAATAAAGAGTTTTGAGTTGTTAGTATTTAGTTTTATTACCTTCCTAATAATCACATCAAAATTATTTGACGGCGCGTCGATATCTCATTAAACATTTCTTTACAAAAAATGGCACGTTGATCCAAAAAGGTTCGCCACCCCTGGTATAGTACCTTCGCGGAATGGGGGTACTTTAAATAGCTGTCGCAAGCCGCAAATCCTCTCGTAAGTTGGTGGAAGGAAGGCCCCTGACCACCCCCTAGGGTGATCTCCCTCATAATTGAGGTGAATCCGAGCTAAATCGTTCTGTCACCTGTAAGGGGCTCAAAGCTACAGGTAACGACAGGCGTCATTTAGTTAGCCCTTTGCCATGATAAATTTCCTGTGCCTTGATTTGGCCTTTGCCGATCAGGTGGCATTAGTAACAACAACAACAACATCGCACTCACTCACGACGAAGACTAAAGGAGTGTATAAACAAAGCTTTAATATAAAGAACTGAAAAATTAAATTTAAGAGTGAAAAGTGTAAAAGACATGTTGTATTCCCTACTTTTCTTTCTGTTTCACCTTTGTATACAAATTTTATGGTAAAAACAGAATGTAACACTCTTGGGTGTGAGATATCCTGCGCGAGAACTTTTGGTCATTTTTTTCGTGCGAGTGATGCCGGGTTAAACTGATCCTAAAGTTTAATGCGATTGCAGCTATAGACAATATGAAATTAGCGCAATAAATAAATTGAATAAAACTGTCATTATTTTATTTAACTTATATTTATTATTTTTTATATTGAATGCAATCATTTTGAAAAAAAGGTGTGTTTCTTCGGTTTCCTCCATTTTCTGAATGTGGCCCGCGGGTCAAAACAAGTTGCCCACCTCTGGTATAAGTGGAACGCAATTTTACTATTTCGAGTCACATAATACCATTAAATATGGGACATAATATTTCCTTTTAAATTAGGCAATACATTGAATAACATTTGAATATTTTTTAAAAGATTAGATAGACTGTGAAATTATAAATAGTTTGTTTCTAAGAATTTGATTTGAGTAATCTGATTCCGAGAGATGTAAAATTAATCAACCAGCGGCGCCTGAATTCCGCGAAGTATTAATCGAGACATAACATCTTGACAACAACGTTAAAATTCGATTAACATCACTTATATATAGTGTTGGTTTTACATTAAATATTTCAATTCAAAGTTCAAGTTATTGATAGAAGAGTGAAGAAAGAAGTTCATCAGTATATATATGTACTTGGATAGTTAAAATATATGTTTTAAATGAGCGTATATCGTATATTTTGTTTTAACCAGGTAGTTTAATTCATTAGTTTATGTCGGAAATATGAATAAACTCAAAACAAACGTTGTCCTCGAAATTGTTTCGAATATAGTATTAATCACTTGAAAATTTTGTCCAAATGATCTGCATAATTTATTTTTTATTTCAGTTTTTTTTTTCAGGGTATTTACATGCACTTTTCGGATAGCTCTTTTCTTTTGAACATTTTATTTACATATTTTTTTATTCTAAACTTGAGAACAAAAATGTACTTACTTCTTTTTGTTATTTACTGAATGTAAGTAGTACTTGCAGTTATATATTTTGAATATTTTTGTGTGTATATAATAAATAAATTTTGAATGTAAGTATTTTTTCAATCAATGTAAAAAGCTAAATTCTGTATTTATTCGAATCTAAGCTGCATCCAGTGGTGTAACGTACAACCCTCCCCCCCCCGCGATGCCGGAAGGGGGGCAGGTTTCTAGGGGGACACAAAGCTTGACTGAAGCTAAATACGTACTCTTTGTAAGATCTGGCTTGGGGCCCAAAACCTGACTTTGCAGGGGGGCCTAAAATATTCTCTGTTACGTCATTGACCGCACCCAAAATTCTCAACAAGGTTTTGTAAAAAATGAAAAATAGTGTAAAATGGTTTATATCGATACCCAATTCTATGAAAAAATAAATTTTAAATGAGAACTAATAAAAGAAGTGAATAATTAGTTTTTTTGCTAGTATTACAAACTTTTAAATACATACATGAACCTGCAATTGTTATAATTGCCCCATCCAACGAGTTTTTTATCCTTTGATTCTAAGAAGCACTCAAGTTTCAGTAACATTAACACCTGAAAAAGGTGAGGCTTGGATTCGAATAAATACGGCAAGTAAATTTTATAACTAAGACAATTTTATATACACTTAAAAATAAGAAAATACTGATAAAAAAAAACTCGAAGCAATACCATAATTAAATCTAACTTTAACTGACACAGTATTATTTGGTACACAGTATTTTTCTGTACTAATCATTGAACAGATTTTAACCCAATATTGTTATACCCAATATTGTTATTCTTTAGTTGAAACACCTGTTCTTTTCACCCGGATCTGTGAATTTTTAAAATAAAACTGAACAATCTAGGTAACAATTAAAATATTTTAATTTTAATGATTAATATTTTAATCTTCAAACAACTCTACGAAATTGGAAGATAGATTATGATGTGAATTGAGCCAGAACAGTGCCCAACGAAGAGATTCCTCAATGAAAAGAAAAGAAAAAGAGTTAAAATTTGCTGGTTGATTGTTAAATTACATATATCCTAATTAAAAATTTATAGAAAATGAAATTCATTATAGTTGAATCTATATCCATTGTAATCCATATCCACATCTGAGAATATATATATACGTTATATTTTACCCGTTCTTGTTTCTTAAAGGAAGATCAATTTTAATTCCACATACCGTATGAATATCATGTCAGTTCGATTAATAGATTTCTGAAACGGTTTGAAAATGAAAATAAAAATAATCAAAATTTGGCGCATTTTAAAACAGTTTTCCCAAAATTCGTCAAAAATCAGACTATCAGTTTCTCAAAAAGCACTTCAGCGTTAAACAGAAATAATGTGAAGCTAATTTTCAAAATTCGCTTTGAGATGCACCGTAATCACCCTTGTTTGCAACGTACTAAATTACGTGTGTGTCTGGGCTTTTCCGTCGTTATATACATTACACCGCACTTACAGACACACATACATGTTCTTTTTATCAATATAGAGAGTTTTCGCAAAGTACACTGAAAATAATGCTGTTTTTTTGCTTTGTTTAAAGAAGTAAAACAATTATAAAACAGTGTTGCTCTTTATTTTTCCACAGATAAACTTGTTTTACTACAGCTTTTCTATAGTATTCTATTTATATTTACCGTAAAATCTGGCATGTAACGCGCACCTATACTTTCAGACTGCATTTTTTTTTAATTTTTAGGTATATTCGCCGTATAACGCGCACCCCATTTTTTTTTTTACGAAGAAACCTAAAATGTACGTGCTGTTAAGGCTATTAAGTTTTTGCAATCATTTATTCGATGACTATTCCAAGTTTTAGAAAAAGTAGAAAACTTTTGCAACTACAACCCTTTAAGGTATCCGACTACGTTCGGAACCGTGGTTTTAAAAAAGTGTATAAATGGATAATTTTCATGATATTTAGTGTCACTCAGATTAGAATACATGTATAAAATTATTTTAAGGACATTTTGACAAAAACAATTATTAAAATACAATATTTTGGTAAAAAATTAACTTAGAATAATCTTTTTTCAAAATGCTCTCCTTTTGTGAAAAATGCTTCTATTATAATAATATTTTGCCTGTATATAGCTCAGACCTCTCTACAGAGGCTCAACTAGAATTTTTGAAAAATTCACATTATTTTCAGAGTTACCACCAATTGAAATAATTATCGGCGTTTTTTTCTTAAAATTGCTCCCCTCTGTTGTAGTAAAATATGGATAAACCCACTTCTAACTTATATATTTCAAAAATTCTAGTTGAGCCTCTGTAGAGAGGTCTGAGCTGTATACAGGCAAAATATTATTATAATAGAGGCACTTTTCACAAAAGGAGTGCATTTTGAAAAAAGATTATTCTAAGTTAATTTTTTACCAAAATATTGTATTTAAATAATTTTTTTATTGTCAGAATGTCCTTAAAACAATTTTATACATATATTCTAATCTGAATGACGCTTAATATCATGAAAATTATCCATTTAAGCGCTTTTGCAAAATCACCGTTCCGAATGTAGTCGGATACCTTAAGTTCAGAAGGAATAGAAGGAATAGGGAATAAGGAATAGAGGGGCGTAGCTACTGTCGTATCAGCCACACCAGTGATACGGGGTCCTTAAGCTCTGGAGGCCCCAACACGCGTAAGCAAAAAATTTCAAAATGTTAGGGGAAACTTTGATACAAGGCCCACTCAAGACTAGCTACGCCACTAATAAAGAATGTTATTTTTAAAAAAATAAACACAGTATTTCGCGATATATGCAGAAGTTTAATTTTATTTCAATGATCATCCCTATTTTTTTATTTTTAAAGCTGTCATTTTTTTTATATCCGACGTATATGACGCACACCCGTAAATTTCGATTTTATATTTTGTGTTGAAAGTGTGTGTTATACGCCGGATGTTACGAAAGTTGGGATGAGTTCTTTACACAGCAACTGTATAGAATGATTGATTTGCAACTGAATATAAGTAATATATACATATACACACAATATGTACTAACAGCAGAGCGTACGAATCACAAAACAATGTAATATTTAGAGGAGGATGACTTTCTTCAGATGTATACATAGTTTGTGGCAAGTTATAGACGATGCAAATTCTTGTATGATGTTCCTTGAAAATTTCTTTCTATCTATATTTATATGCATTTGGTCTACAAAATTTAGCATTTCGTTGTTCCCATGTTTAAAAGTTACTCATTTGTAATATAAAACCCATACAAATCAAGATAACAAAGGTTCTTTATGTTTAGAAATACGTGGGCTAAAAGTAAAATTTCCTGGAACACATGGATTATGGCAACAGATGAGATGCAGTTCCTGACTTTTCTTCTTATTTGACTGGTCATTTTTTTTTCAGCTACGCAAGCAGATTCAGTCGTATTTTAAGCATTATTTTTCAAACACTCAAAGCATCTTTTTGTTTTAGAGGGGAGAGAAAATTACCAATCACACACACAAACCCACAGAAATTTAAAAACAAATTTATTAAATTAATGTGAGATCATTTAAAATATGTCGAAGAATTAACGAATATCTTAAAAAACATGTTATTTTTAAAATAAAAAAAAAAAAGAATATACTTAGATTTTATTGTAACTAATTGATAATTGGCATGTATTTATAGTTTAAAGCATACTTTTTGAGTGTTATGTGCCCATATATAACATTTCATTTAAATATTTTTGATGTTTGATAATGTGAAAGACAATTTCTTTTTTTTTATACTAAACAATGTTCCTTATTTAAATAAAAGATTTTTAATCACTTCTCTAACAAAAATTCTTGGTAATTTTTTTTTTTAATAACGTACATGAGCAGTTTTCTTTGAAAGTGGTTAAGTCCATTTTTTGTCAAAAAGTTAGAAAATAATAGCATTGAATGGAATCTACTCCGTGGCGTAACGTACACCCCAGCATTGCTGGGAGACCCAAGGACCCTAGGGGCCCAAAGTTTGACTAAAGCAAAGTATGTATTTGGGCTTGGGGCCTAAAACCTGAGTTTGCAGGGAGGCCCTAATATTCAACGTTACGACACTGAATCTGCTACGAGCTTTTTATTTATAAGCAGTTCCCCCCCAAAAAAATCCTTCAAAATTCTAATCATTTTGTCGATATAAATATAAGTAGTTAATGAAATTACAAATATAATTACTTTGAAAGTGGTGAAAGTCCACTTCCCGCAAAGACATAATACAATCGACTCTCGCTAATTCAAACCTTCGATAATAGGAACCTCTCGCTAATTTAAACCTTCGATAATAGGAACCCTCTCGCTAATTTAAACCTTCGATAATAGGAACCTCTCACTAATTTGAAGTGTGTATGCTTAGTCACTAGAAAAACACTTGATATTTCAAACTAAAACAATGCATTTTTTGGTACACTCAATATTTCGAATTAAATCTTGGGTCTGACCAGACTAGAACACGCGAACATTCGAAGTTACCTTATAAAACTCTCGACAATTCGAACACTCAACTATCATGTATGGTCCTGTAGCAAATAGATAGGAGCTTACAAGTGTTGTGTTGCCTTATCACTGCATGTTTTTCCTGTACTGTGTGACCCCTTTAATAATCATCTGTCTACTACCACTTCTAAGTATTTTCCGGTTCCTCAGGCGAAAAGACACTTTTATTGCTTTCCTTCCTCAGGTGGACAATTGACCGACCACACCTGTTGTCAGCAGTCCTTATTAACACATGGCCTTGCGTTTAGAAAGGATGGTCCGTTATTGTGAAGAAGAGATGGGTAGGACTGTGTATTTTGAGTCGGACTGACATGACGATTTATGGCTCATCTGTGTGACTTATAGCATGTGGCGCCAAATAAGGCATGGGACGGACTAAACCTGCTTTGAAGAACCAGTGGTGTTGGGACAATATCTGAAGGAACGATTCGATTCATCGATCTAATGAAACGATTTTATTTCCATTGAGGAATGGAAGAGATTTAGAGGGGTGTGAAGAAGTTCTGTTCGAGAAGTTAAGAATGACGGAATGGAAAGTGAAAGAAAAAGAGCGATAAAAAAAAGCCGGTAGAATTTTGGTGGATTGATTAGGCGAGAAGATCATACCCACCGTCGGTACTATTACGGGGAGGGGGGGGCCCACATTGGAAAGCTTTTTGTAACTGTTTTTTTGGGGTTTTTTTTTTTTTTTTGGTGGGAAGACCTAATTAGAATTTAAACAAATTTTAACATCATTTCATTTATATTTCGATAAGCTTTTGTGATTTTTTTTCAAAATATTTCAGCCAATAATAACAACATAACGCTGTGATGTCCGTTGAAGGTTGTTAGTATAGTTCTCCAATTGCGTGCAGAGTAGCCATTCCGATTTTCCTTTGAAATCAAAAAACGTTTTGATTTTACATTAACAACTCATTTTCTAAGAATAGGAACCTCAATGCAGGTGAAAATAATAAAAATTAAAAAAATTTGCAGGCGTTGGAAAAATTTACTTCGATTTTCACGATTTTTCTCCTCTAATTATGCAAAGAAAAATACCCTTAAAATCATGATATCATCTCACAAGTTTCTTCGTAATTTTATAAAAAGTCATGCTATCAATTTTCATAATGATCGGTTCTATACTTTTTGAGTTCGACTGCACGCAAATATGAAAAAAAGTCATTTCGAGATAAACGCGTTTGAAAAATAAATTCTCAGAAACTAGAAATCCACATAGAAGTTAACATCATGTAAAATGCTTACCGATTAATCGGCGATTCCAGCACCATACAGCAATCCTTCTTCGTTTTGCGCTTGCAGCAATGCTTTCCGACCTTCCTTCGATTCCAATGAACTACGCCGATTCTGCCGGCTCATGCGCTGGTTATCCATTTGATCGGCATAATCGAAGCTTTGCCTGCCTACTACAATTCCTTCCTCGTTTCTAACCATCAGAAAGGATTTCCTTCATTGAACAAACCCAATGCTAAATACGATGCTGGTTTTAGTCCGGAGTGCAAGTGTTAAGGAGCTAATCTTCAAATAGTGGAATTAAAACTTTCATTTGCATTTTGTGTGTGGCCACCTAAACATCTCTCTAGTAAATCATCCCTTGATAAATCTGAGACTACCTGAGTTAGTACTCTGCCATATCTGCTCTCGAGCCTGTACCCGATGTTCACTCGGTTCTATGCTCATAAAATCAAAACGAATGCGAATTTCGTTATGAAATTTTGACAGCGTATTCTTGAATAGTTAAGCTAACGATTTATGCAATAAAAAATCGGATTTTTTGAACCTCCTAATATGGTTTTCCCTCCTTAAGTATATAGCCCGTAGCTGAGTGTGAAACTGCGAATACGCCTTCCGTTAATTTTATATATATATATATATATAGATTCTAAATCAAAGGTTCCCAAACTTTTTTCTCATAGACTCCTTGCCGTGTTTTACGATTTGGAGTAGATCCCTGTTTATCTAATATTGGATTTTTGCAATTTTACGAATTTAAATGTCTTTTTGACAGCTAGTATTTACTTTAAGCGATTAAAATTTCTAACTGAATTGAAGTATGATGTTTAAAACTGAAGAAAAACATGTTAATTAAATTAAAATTTAATTAATACATAAAATAACTGAGCAACAAACAAAAGCTTTGAAAGGGAGAAATAAATCTGCTGCTTCAATAACAATTTTTCAACATTTAGAATCAATCGTGTCAGGTTTAACGCTAAATCTCCTCGGTTAGTAGTGTCCAGACCTTATTTCCCTCTCCCCTCCTTTCTTTTTTTGTTTTGGAGATTGGCAACCATGCTGAAGCTCCTTCTCACTAAGAAAAGTAATTAAATATATATATATATATATATTTTCTCACGATATTCCATAATTCATGATAAATAACATGTATGTCTTTTTAATGCCGAAATTGCGGACATGGCCCTTGTTTTAATAAATTTTATGCTGTCATCTTGTAATTGCAAATTAACCTTATTAAAATCAGTAAATAAATCTTTTAAATAGATAAGATCTGGTTTCAACTTAACTAAATTTTCTTTTAAAATTAAAATCATGATTTGGTTTAATGAGAGCCACCATCATAATAGACCCCCATTTACACCTCATGGACCCCCAAATTATTTTTTTGCTAACGTGGACCCCTTGCAGGTCGTCATAGACCCCTGGGGGTCCATATGAACCACTTTGGGAATCACTGTTCTAAATTTTAAATTAAAAGTTTCAAATTTAAATGTGTTAGAAAAAATTTCTCTTCGTGTATTCTGGGAGTCTTTTTTTTTCCCCTACCCTCTTGATAATTCGAAGTTTTTCGGTCCCTTCAACTTTGAATTATCGAGAATCGACTGTATTTAGTTTAAAAATTATACTACAAACTACTGGCGTAGCAAGTTCTGTGTGGGCCCCATACCAAAATCTCTTCGGGGCCCTTTTTTAAAAATGAAAACCGTGTTACTGGTACTGTAGTTACACATGTTAGGGCCTCGTATCAATGATACGGCGGTAGCTACGCCCCTGCTATATATAATTTCTCTTCTTCATTTTTATATGTGTGGCAACACTTTTAATGACATGAACATTTCCGTTCGTTCCCTGGAATTTTCGCATTCCCCCGGTTTATTGAAGTGTATAAGATTTAGTAGTGTGTTCTGTTTGTTCATTTGACATTGAATGAAGCCTTTTTATTAATATTTTTTGACATAAGTAATAAAAATTTCGTAAAAAAATTGGTTTGATTCAATTGAAATCCCATATTTAAAATTTCATCAATGTATGATTTTCATATTTTGTTCACTTTGAAGATGGTGTAGTCTCAACACTACATTTGATTAAGTCAATAGTACACAAAATTTCTTTTAACTAACATTTTAAAAACGATCTTTTTATAAAATTAAATCAATTCAATATTCAAAAAAACATAAAATAAGCGCATTAATATATACCAATATTTTTCAAATCATTTAAATACAAACCCTTAAATATCTAAATATAATATAAAATAAACTT